>OVBJ01000173.1:49275-83702 GCA_900406535.1 Noccaea bulbosa | reverse complement strand
TTTGGTAAGTATATGTTTTATTTATTTTATTAATTTAACTAGCTAAATATTGATTGTTATTCTGTTAATAAACTTATTTTTAATATTAATTCCGCATTCAGCAACATTCCGCTGTTATCATTCATATTACTAATTAATCAGCCAGATTCCGCATTCAGCAACATTACTCGGTTACCATTTAGACTCTTAAAGAATGCAAAAATGTAGCTACAATTTATGAGTTTCAAAATAGTATATAATTTGATTTTACATGATGTGTACATGAAACAGAAATAAGTAATTTTATTAAATAGAATCTACAATAACACACGATTCAACAAGAAAATTAGATTTCTCCAACCATCAGAAAAGCTGGTGGATTCTATCGAATCGCATCTGATTACAAATCTGACCAGAGCTCAAAAACAAAACCATTATTTAAAACAATTTTGGAATAATAAAAGAGATAGCTTAAGTGAAAGTTGTATATGTCGGACCGTACGTTCTGGGTGAGTACAGAGTTCTAAGTGTCACTTCTCTTTTATTTTCTTTCCATTATTCTTGTTCACAAGTATTTCGGTAAGTTCCTAAAATACCCCTAGTCAACTTAAGCAATCACGAGTCAAACCCATTTACGCAGACTACTGTCGGTGTCGGTGGGTGATAAAATTGGAACTTTACCATCTGAACAGAAAATAGCGCAATCACACACATGTTTACGTGATTAAGTTAATTCACAGTCAGTGTATTACTGCTAAATCCTTTATTATGGAAGCATCCCTTAACTAATCTCAAGTGGGCTGATGGATTTGAACTCTTATCAGATCCAATAACCCAATTTATAATCTAACTGATCTTCAAGGAAACTTATATAAAACCTGTAAATATAACAAATCCTTTTTGTTTTTGTTTTTGTTAAAGAGTTTAATATAACAAATCCAGAAAATTTAGAAGGTGTTCTTTACAATATTCATAACGCACCAAGCTTTGCTTAAGCAGTTGGATCTTTCAATTTTACGATGTTATATATGTTTTAAAATGAACGATGATGATCATCGGACAAAATTGCTTAGTCCTGGTAGATTTAAACTTGTAAATACTCCGACAATCAGGAAAAAACAAAAAAAAAAACCATCTAAAAGTTTCGTTGATATGTTAGTTGATGTCTACTTTTTCCGCCATAAGTATTTTGATCGACCGCATTAAACCAGTAATTTCCCTCAGACTAGCATAGTCGTTTACAAGCTTAAATTCGGATACGATTAAATGAAAGAAGACCACAAAACTACAAAAATATTCGTTGGAAAAACTTTAATTGATGAATTTACTATGCTATAAGTCTTGTACAATATGTAGATGACAGGTACACTGTGATTTGGAAGTGGAAGACACATGTACGATGTGAATCCATTTCGACGACTGATCAAACACTTCTTCACTAAATCAATGTACCAGCCGTACTATATATCTTTTGTTTTCTTATTATTACTTTAAATAACCAAATCAAAATTCAACATCTACTAATCAAGAAATCAAACCCAAAACAATATTCACACACACACCCATTAACCACCCATACTATTCAACATCTACTACTAATCAAGAAAGCAAACCCACAACAATATCCATTTACTAATTAAGATTATCAAACAAAAAATAAATGAAGAAAAAAATAGCGTGATTAGCTGCTTTATTTCAATCAACGTGCCTCTTTTAATTCTTTTTTCCCTATTTTCATAATCACACTTTCTTTTTATTTGATTCCGGTTATAAAATAGTGTATAAAACAATTAATAAATGCATAAAAATTGGTGGGAAAGCGTCGGTAGCTCACGGCCACGTAGTGTTGATGCTAGTAGACACTTGTTGTGAAGTGCCATAAAACCTCCTCGTCCTCTCTTCCTTTCTCCTTCGTCTTCCTCTTCTTCCTTCTCTCTCCTCAAAACCTCTTCTTCTCTGTTTCAGTAACAGCAGAAGAAGCTTTACAACTCTTCCATCTTCTTCTCTGGGAGGACCTGTGAAGGTTAATGTGGGAGATGGGGACTGGGGATTCTGCTTCTCGAGTGATTCTCTGGCTCTGTTTAGGGTTTTTGATTCTAGGCGTTGGATTTGTCCAGTGCGGCGTTACCTATGACCGGAAAGCACTTCTTATCAATGGACAGAGACGAATCCTCTTCTCTGGCTCCATACATTACCCTCGAAGCACACCCGATGTAAGTTAGAAAAGCCCTCAACTTTTTAGCTGGGCTCACTTTAGAACACTAGATTTCTGTCCTTTGTTCTGTTTCATTCACTCTGTCAAATGGGTCCTGGGTTTCTGGGGTTTTAATGTTAGTCAATTTTGTTTTGTTAGATGTGGGAAGGTTTGATTCAGAAGGCGAAAGATGGAGGAATTGATGTGATTGAGACTTATGTATTCTGGAATCTCCATGAGCCATCTCCTGGAAAAGTAACTTCTTGTTACCTTTTTTATTTTCTTCATTTTTGTTCCTATTTCTACATTTTTGTTTGACAATTCTTTCTTCCTCTCAGTACGATTTTGAAGGGAGAAATGATTTGGTGAGATTCGTGAAGGCGATACACAAAGCTGGTTTATACGCTCATCTTCGAATTGGACCTTATGTTTGTGCTGAGTGGAATTTCGGGTAATAACAAAGTTCCTGTGACCTTGTCTTCGTCAATTCAGATTTAGACGCCTCTTGATTTGTCTATATATGTGTGTATATAAAACAGTTTATGTTTGTCAACTCTAAAGTTGTTGTTTTTTTCCTTTGCAATGACCAGAGGATTCCCTGTTTGGCTAAAGTATGTTCCTGGGATCAGCTTCAGAACAGATAACGAGCCTTTCAAGGTCTTCTTTTGTTCCTCTTTGAAATTTCACTATTTCATTTACCATATTCGAGCATTTACTTTACTAGAAGCTTTGTGATATCAACGTTCTTGGGATAATGTTTGCAGAGAGCAATGAAAGGATTCACAGAGAGAATAGTTGAGCTGATGAAGAGTGAGAACTTGTTTGAGTCTCAGGGTGGTCCCATCATCCTCTCTCAGGTAAAAAAATTAATGGAACAGTATAAATACTCTGAATTAGTGATCATCCAGTTATGCTTTTTTCTTTTAAAAGATCTATGTGAGTTAACAGAAAGGTGTCATCTTTTATTGGAATTTAGATTGAGAATGAGTATGGAAGACAAGGGCAGATATTGGGAGCAGAAGGTCACAACTACATGACATGGGCTGCTAAAATGGCTATAGCAACTGAGACTGGTGTCCCGTGGGTTATGTGCAAAGAAGACGATGCCCCTGACCCTGTGGTGAGTTTCTTGTTTGCATAAGCTTAGTAATAAGTTATTGAGATTTGGTTAGTTAAAAATAGTTTGCTTTGGTATTGAAAGCTCATTGGTTTTGGTGACAGATAAACACATGCAACGGTTTCTACTGTGATTCATTTGCTCCGAACAAGCCATACAAGCCTACAATATGGACAGAGGCATGGAGCGGATGGTACAAATTCTCATTTGCTTTTCACTTCATATCCGCTCATGGACTTATCATCTCCAAATTAGTAATCCTTTTTATCCTTTGAATTGGGAAATGTGTCATAAAGGTTTACTGAGTTCGGTGGACCAATGCACCATAGACCAGTTCAGGATCTAGCCTTTGCGGTTGCACGTTTCATACAAAAAGGAGGATCCTTTGTTAACTACTACATGGTATGAACTATGAAGAGATGAGCACTTTAACTAATCATTGGTATAAGATTTAGTTTTTCTGAAGGCAGTGTTTCTCTGTTTCCTTGAGAACAGTATCATGGAGGGACTAACTTTGGAAGAACAGCTGGAGGTCCATTTGTCACCACTAGCTATGATTATGATGCTCCAATCGATGAATACGGTAAGGGCTGGAAACTAACAAAAGTGCCTACACATTCATTGGAATATAAGGTTAATGCGGTGCTTTATGTACTAACTGAGCGTTGTTAAATGTTAAATAGGTTTAATCAGACAACCTAAATATGGTCACCTAAAGGAGCTCCACAGAGCTATCAAGATGTGTGAAAAAGCTCTGGTTTCAACTGATCCTGTCGAAACATCATTAGGAAACAAGCAACAGGTAAGAATGCATTTAATATGATTGGTTTAGCTGTAGAGACTTTATGCGGCTTTGACTAAATTATGTCACTCTTTTTCACTTTTTTTACAGGCTCATGTATACTCTTCAGAATCAGGAGATTGTTCAGCTTTCCTTGCAAACTATGATACAGAATCGGCAGCTAAAGTATTGTTTAACAACGTTCATTACAACTTACCTCCTTGGTCAATCAGCATTCTTCCTGACTGTAGAAATGCAGTCTTCAATACCGCAAAGGTTAGTGTATATGATTGATCTGAAATTAGGAATGGTGGCTCTCAAATTGTGTTTGTGATATCCTTTTTCTGAATATTGTGGATTTCTCTTGTTTGATTTTTAGGTTGGAGTTCAAACATCACAGATGGAAATGTTGCCGACAAGCACGAAGAATTTCCAGTGGCAGAGTTATATGGAAGATCTTTCTTCTCTAGATGACAGCTCCACATTCACCACTCATGGACTCTTGGAGCAGATAAATGTCACGCGTGACACAAGCGATTATCTTTGGTACATGACCAGGTAAACAAAAAATATCCCATTTGCTACAATGTAAACTGTACTTAGCGTCACTGTGAATTTTGGCACTTGCTACACCAACACTTGGAATTTGTATGTAGTGTTGATGTTGGCGCAACTGAATCATTTTTGCATGGAGGAGAGCTACCAACTCTCATCATTCAATCTACAGGCCATGCCGTGCATATATTCGTCAATGGACAGCTTTCAGGTATCGTAACTTCCAATAGTTTGGCCCATTTAACTTCCATTAGTAGAGTTTCTGACATGCAAAGTTCCATATATGAATTGCAGGTTCTGCCTTTGGAACAAGGCAAAACAGGAGATTCACTTATAACGGAAAGATCAATCTGCATTCTGGAACTAACAAAATTGCGTTGCTGAGTGTTGCTGTTGGATTACCAGTTAGTATTCTTTTTCTCTCTCATCTTCTCCTATCTCTGTTTCCGTTTTTCTCTTAACCTGATCCTTTTTTTTTTTTAATCATTTTTGAAGAATGTGGGTGGACACTTTGAGTCATGGAACACTGGAATCTTGGGTCCTGTGGCGTTGCATGGGTTGAGTCAAGGGAAAATGGACTTGTCATGGCAAAAATGGACATACCAGGTGTTTTATCAGTCTTGTTGTCTCTTGGTTTCCATTTTTTTGCAATGAGTAGCTTACTTAACTCTGTTTTTTCATCAGGTTGGGTTGAAAGGTGAAGCTATGAATCTTGCATATCCAACCAACACTCCCTCTTTCGGGTGGATGGATGCGTCCTTAACTGAACAAAAGCCTCAGCCTTTGACATGGCACAAGGTCATATCAGATCAAACACAACTCGACAAAGCTTTTTTTTCTTTCCACTTTAAGAATCTGAACTAACTGATAAATCGTTTTTCTTTTTCCACAGACTTACTTTGATGCACCTGAAGGAAACGAGCCGCTCGCTTTAGACATGGAAGGAATGGGAAAAGGTCAGATTTGGGTGAACGGTGAGAGCATTGGGAGATACTGGACAGCATTTGCAACTGGTGACTGTAGTCATTGCAGCTACGCAGGAACATACAAACCGAACAAGTGCCAAACCGGCTGTGGCCAGCCTACACAAAAATGGTACCACGTGCCAAGATCATGGTTAAAGCCGAGCCAAAACCTGTTGGTGATATTCGAGGAGCTTGGTGGAAACCCATCAACTGTCTCTTTGGTCAAAAGATCAGTATCCGGAGTTTGCGCTGAAGTTTCTGAATACCACCCGAATATCAAGAACTGGCAAATCGAAAGCTACGGGAAAGGACAAACGTTTCATAGACCCAAGGTTCATTTGAAATGTAGTCCTGGTCAAGCAATCTCAGCTATCAAATTTGCAAGCTTTGGGACTCCTTTAGGAACATGCGGGAGTTACCAGCAAGGAGAGTGTCATGCAGCTACCTCATACGCTATCTTAGAGAGGGTAAAAAAAGATTTGAATCTTTACACAAAACAGTATTGCAATCAAGACTCTTTTGTGTATATAACCGTGATGTGTCTTTTGTGGTTTTGTTATATGCAGAAGTGTGTAGGGAAAGCCAGATGTGCTGTGACGATATCCAACAGTAATTTCGGGAAAGACCCTTGTCCTAGTGTGCTGAAACGGTTGACGGTTGAAGCAGTTTGTGCCCCAGAGACATCCGTAACCAATTGGAAACCTTGAAGACAACAGCCGTTTTGATTACAAAGTGTATAACCCAAACAATACAGAGAAAAGAAGAGAAGGAGATGTAAGCTGTGTTTAAATGGATGTGTGTGTGTGTGTTAGTTTGAACAGAAACTTTGTGGGTTTAGAGTAGTTTCAGTTAGTCTGTAGAGTTGTGATGTCTCGGGCAATTCCGAGTCTGTCAAAAATGTTATGGCCACCGGTCACCACCGACCATTTTAACCGGTTATGGAGACCGGGGTTGTTGGGTCTGAATGACAGTCAGTTTAATGTTTGGTTTGATGATTTGTCTTTGTAATCAATTAAAGAAGGTTCATCCGTTCATGTTAGGGGAAAGGAGATCCTATTGTGACCCATCAACCATATCTTTCAAAGCTTTATCGTTGTCACTTTGTTAATTTATTTTTGTCTACATTTATGTTTTATTTTTATACTTTTGTCTACTTTTGTGTTGTTAACTTGAGCTTAAATTACACCAACAAAAAATACAAAATATATGCATTATCTTAACCGTTTATTTATTGGAAGTAGGAAAAGGTTTAAGAAGATTTTTTTCCAAATATTTAAAAGCATCTTAGAGTTTATGCCTAACAAAATTCTGGACACTGCGAAATATGATCATTGCAAAATCTTTTTATTATCTCAAGTCTCAACTGTTTTTAATTGAAAAATATGAATACGATTTAAGTNTTTTTTTTTTTTTTTTTTTTTTTTTTTTTTTTTTTTTTTTTTAACGGAACTATCATCATGGAAATTGAATATTCTATGTTCAAATTGTTATAAACATCTTTTTTTTTTNTAAATTTTTTTAAAAATTTTTTTTTTTTTTTTTTTTTTTTTTTGTTTATATAAAAAATATAGATTTTGTTGGAACCAAATATTTTGTTACTGAGCATATTCCTAAACCTGAGAGGATCGGATTAAGCTATATATAAAACTTGGCACAACAAACAAAACCTTAAAAGTTAAAACTCTTAGAAGCAAGGAAACTTTCGATCAAAGATGAAGATGATCAATTTCTTCATACTCTCTGTTGTGCTTTTAAGCATCACGACTGTAATCAATGGTGGGATCACAAGCAAATTCGTTCGACAAGCTGAGCCATCGATCGAGATGCCTCTTGAAACCTTTCCCGCTCTTTCCGGTACCAACACTCCTGAACAGGTTTTGATGATTCTTCTTCTTCTTTTTCTCAATTGTGTCTTAATCAAACTATAAGCTTGTACTGATTTTTTTTCCTTTTTTTTCTTTTTTTTTAATTGTTGCGCCTTTTTTAGGTTCACATCACGCAAGGAGACCACGATGGACGTGCCATGATTATCTCGTGGGTGACACCATTGAATCTAGCTGGTACTAACGTCGTCACTTACTGGATCGCTGGTAACGGCACCGACGTACCGGCAAAGAAGAAAGCTCATGGCTCCACGTCATCTTACAGATTCTATGACTATGCTTCTGGATTTCTTCATCACGCCAACATTAAAGGACTTGAGGTTTGTATACTTTTGTCTTATTTAACTTGTCATCCAATTAACAACATGCATGGACTTGTTTTTTATATTCTCAATGTTCTTTTTCTTGTTTTAACATGGCAGTACGATACTAAGTACATCTATGAGGTTGGTGCGTATCCATCCGTTAGACAATTCAACTTCACAACTCCTCCAGCTGTCGGACCTGATGTTCCCTACACATTCGGCATCATCGGTAATCCACAGATCGATCTTTTGAAAATAAATTTTGAAATACAGTTCTCCAAAAATCATTCTAACGAGTCCATTGTGTTTGTAGGTGATCTTGGACAAACCTATGCTTCTAACGAGACATTGTACCACTACATGGCGAACCCTAAAGGTCAAGCCGTTCTCTTCGCCGGAGACTTGTCTTACGCTGATGACCACCCGAACCATGACCAGAGAAAGTGGGATACTTGGGGTAGATTCATGGAGCCTTGCGCTGCGTACCAGCCTTTTATCTATGCCGCCGGAAATCATGAAATTGATTTCGTTCCAAACATTGTAAGACTCACTTAATTACTCTCTAATTCGTTTTAGTTTATCTTTGCTCTAAGTACAATTTGAATCTGTAATCAGGGTGAGCCTCACGCCTTCAAGCCCTACAGACACCGTTACCCTAACGCCTACAAAGATTCAGGGAGCATATCTCCTCTTTGGTACTCAGTTAGACGCGGCCCTGCTCACATTATCGTCCTCTCCTCTTACTCTGCCTACGGTAACAATAAACACATCCCTAATGTTTTGAACAGCTCTGAAAAAATTATCGTGTAACACGTTATGTCATATGCAGGCAAATACACACCACAATACATTTGGCTTGACCAAGAGCTGAAGAAGGTGAACAGAGACCAGACTCCTTGGTTGATCGTCATGGTTCACTCTCCATGGTACAACAGCAACAACTACCATTACATGGAAGGGGAGAGTATGAGAATCATGTTTGAGTCGTGGTTCGTCAACAGCAAGGTCGATATGGTCTTGGCCGGTCACGTCCATGCTTATGAGAGATCCGAACGTGTCTCCAACATCAAGTACAATATCACCAATGGGTTGAGCACTCCTGTGAAAGACCCTAATGCTCCGATCTACATCACAATCGGAGATGGAGGAAACATTGAAGGAATCGCAAATAGGTAAAAAAAAATTAATCTTTTTAATTTTTATTGATTTTTTTTTTTTTTTTTTTGGTGATATGCGACTTAATATCTTTGTTTTGTGTATGTATTGTTTCTACAGTTTTACTGATCCTCAACCGAGTTACTCGGCTTATCGGGAAGCTAGTTTTGGTCATGCTGTTTTGGAGATCAAGAATAGGACGCATGCTCTCTACACATGGCATCGTAACCAAGACAATGAACCTGTTGCAGCTGATTCTATCATGGTGCTTAACCGATACAACTTACCCACGGAGGAGACTCCCGGCGTCTAAGATCTTATGTCTTTTTAGATTTGATTAAGGATTTTAGTTTTTNGTTTTTTTTTTTTTTTTTTTTTTTTTTTACTTTATCTTTCTTTTTCTGTTTGGATTTTTTCAGATTCTATGATTTTCTTTCAGCACATTTTATATTTTTTGGTGTTTTTTTTTTTTTAAATTTAGTTGGATTAATAAAGATTGCGTTGGATTCTCTCCAACGCCCCACATACCTCGGATGTAATTGTAAACACATTCAAGGTTATCACATGCACAGTTATTAACATACCTTTTTTAAATTGTAAATATCATATAAAATGGAAGTTTAGGATTTACAAGGAGCAGAGCCTAATATAATTGATACCTTGGTTATTAACATATTTTTCTTTACTAGTCCTCACACAAGAAATGTTGACCTTATCAAAATGTACCAAATTATAAAATGTATTCTGGCGCTATTATAATGCAAAAAATATGAATGCCGATCTTTAGCAACAATTTATTTATTGGGAGAATTTCAATACCAATTTTCAGAAATTAGTGGCGATCTTTACACTTTTTGATAAGTGTCATTAACACTTGATGCTAATGCTTTCCATAAACAAAGAAACGATATCAGAAGCCTTGCTGTTTTCATGGTTTTACTATATTTTTTCTCTGGATAAAAAGACAACGCGTTGTCTCATTGGAAATTAATGAAACAACACGCTTTTCCGTTTTTCCTCTATAAGCCGGGTCGGGGCAACCGAATTCAGTTACTGTTCAACCCGTCTCGATATCGCCGTCGGCCATGCTTCCCAAGGCGAAAACTGCAGTCGCTGATGTCGTACTTCTTGACAGTGACAGTGACGACGACGCTGGAGGAGGAGGAGGAGCGTTTCGGAGCTCGGCGCCTGTAATGGAGAATCGGCAAGTTTCAAGTACGGTTGCTGATACGACGGTGGCTCCTCGGGAAATCCTAGAGTGTCGGAGCTTCTGGAAGGCCGGAGATAACTTTGTGATCCAGAAAGTTGCTACTCCGGCTGCTCCAGGTAATCTCTCTTTCTCTCTCACACACAGATAGACAAACACGCACCATAGTTATGGATTGTGGTATTTGATGAGATGAATTTTGACAGGAATGCTTGAGCATGCTCGTGTTCATCCCAAGTTTCTCCACTCGAATGCTACTTCACACAAATGGGCTTTTGGTGGTAAGCTAAGAAATAGAGAAAGAAGATGAAAAATTGTGATTTATCTTTGGCTGCTTTGCTCTTTGGAGAAACGAGATGATCAGTTACATCCTCAGTGGCGTAGAATGATGATATTTGTCATTTTTTTTTTTTGTATTGTATTGCAGCAATCGCAGAGCTACTTGACAATGCTGTTGACGAGGTATGCTTGAGGGAAAGGCTTCTCTTTTGCTCTTTGTGAGTGAATTTGTATATCTTATAGCATTGGTTTTGTTAATTGAATCTTCCTCAGATACAAAACGGTGCCACTTTTATCAAGATCGATAAGATCGATATTGTCAAAGATAACTCACCAGCTTTAGTTTTCCGAGGTACATTGCGGTTGAATGAATGTGTGATGCTTTTGCCTAACCGTAGCTTTGGATGTTGTTAACTGACATGATCTTGCTTTTCTTTTTAACTTGAAGATGATGGCGGCGGGATGGATCCCGATGGGATCAGAAAATGCATGAGCTTAGGATACTCATCTAAGAAGTCCAATACGACAATTGGACAATGTAATTTCTCTACTCTATTAATGGGATATTGAGCTCGTTTCTAGTTTGAATGATGTTGCTTTCTTGGTCTCTAACCAGAGTTTCACCAATTGTGTGTAGATGGAAATGGTTTCAAGACAAGTACCATGAGACTTGGTGCTGATGCCATCGTTTTTAGTCGCTCAACTCGTGCAGGGTATTTTGATACATCTGTAACATATAAAATCTGAATTTGGCGAATGCTCTTGGTTTTAACTTTACCGTGTTCTGTTTTAGCAAGTCTACCCAGAGCGTCGGCCTTCTGTCTTACACGTTCCTCAGGAAAACTGGCCAGGATGATGTGATTGTTCCTATGGTAAAATCTTCAGCACATATAGCTTTTTGTTTTCATGGATGAAATAGATTTTTCGCTACAATGTTTGGAAACTCAAGAATTTGCTACTATTGTTTGATGTCAAATGATGTTATCATATCTGCAATGCAGATTGATCTTGATATATCCAAAGGTCGGCCCCAACCGATTATTTATGGATCTTCCGAAGATTGGTCTACCAACCTTAACATTCTTCTCAAATGGTCTCCATTTTCGACTGAGGACGAACTTTTGCAGCGGGTTGTTCCTCCTAAAGACTATGGTTCCTCATGTAATTTGAATGCGGGTCTATTTTTTGAATTCCTTTATTTCCATTTTCTGTCGACCAGTTCAACGATATTGGAGCGCATGGAACGAAAGTAATTATATACAACTTGTGGCTTAATGATGAAGGAATCTATGAGTTGAGTTTTGATGACGATGATGAGGTACTTTCACTTTCGTAAAGGGGTCAGGTCTTTTGCATTCGTTGAGTTTTAAAGTATTTCAATTATTCTCTTTGATATTGGTATAATAGGACATTCGGCTCCGAGATGGAAATGCCCAGGATGGTAAACGGGTGCATCACAGAACACGAGATATAAGATCTCATATTTCATACCGCTTACGACATTCTCTTCGGGTAATTCTCCTGAGTATCTTCTTACTTTTTTTTTTATAACTTTTGCAATGATGTACAACTGACTCTCTTTATCCTTAGGCTTACGCTTCCATGTTATATCTCAAAAAGTTCAAGAAGTTCAAAATTATACTTCGGGGAGTCCCTGTGGAGCAATATAACATTGCTGATGAATTCAGATATCCAGAGACTATAATGTACAAACCCCAAGTAGCTGCAATAGGATATGTAAGACAAACTAAGACTTCCTCTTTTTCTTCCACTCTCTGGTTTTATTACATGGAGCTTCGTCTGTGTTTTCATATATGCAAACAATACTCTCATTTTAATGTTTAGACCGTGAGAGCGAAAACCACTAAGCTTCCTTATTACAGGCTGCCACTGGGATCAAAGTCGGATTCATCAAGGAGGCACCTAAACTTCCTGTTAGCGGTTTCAATGTCTATCACAAAAACCGTCTCATCAAGGCACGTTTAGATATAGCAGTTATTTCCGTGTTCTTGATAGATCTTTAATCCTTAGAAGCAACTGTAGTATGTCGTCACTTAAGTTTAATGCTTTGTACATGGTTTGACTAAGTGATCTCCTTTGCACCATTACAGCCTTTCTGGCAGGTCTTTGTGGAAGTTTCATCGAGAGGCAATGGTGTTGTCGGTATAGTGACTCATTCTCCTTTGTGATTCCATTGTATATAATATTTGTTAGAGGGAAAAAGTTGGAGGAGATACTCATTAAGAAAAACCTATTCCTCAGGAGTTCTTGAAGCAAACTTCATAGAACCAGCGCACGACAAGCAAGGATTTGAGAGGTCTTCTCTATATCTGCGGCTGGAAGCTAGGTTGAAAAAGATTATCATGGATTACTGGTCTCTTCTTCACCTTCAAAACCTTTTTTTCAATCATCTCTCGTTATTTCATTGATGTGATTTTGGTTCCAAACCCGCAATATCTTTGTTTGATTATTAATTTCTTCTTATTACGGAGAAAAAAACAGGTCAAGCCACTGCCACTATTTCGGATACCAAACTCAGCATGTGCCTGCAGATACGTCGAAAAGGATAACAGTACCTGATCAACCTCCTACTGTCAGTACGTTCAACCAAAGACCTTCGCCTTCGGATAAAATTAGTCAAGCTGGTCCGATAATACGTGAAATCAGTCTTAGAAATGGCACTTCGACTCGCACAGTTGCTGTTGCAGCGCCACATATGAGAAATTCCACTGGTTTAAGATATAACTTCGAACCCGTGCAGCTAAACCCTCAACCTGCAGCTACCGTAAGTGAATGTTATTTGATGGTTCAGTTTCATTCATAAGTTTGATATAAAAGTTATTACTAAAGTGAAGAAATCTAAATCTTCCCAGGATACTGGAAACATACTCGGCGGCAAGTCAGCAGCAGAGATAAGCGAGGAAAACTTACAACTCTTCATAAAGTATTATATACTTACACTCAAACACGCAAAAAAAAAAAAAAGAAACTCATTTCTGTTTCATATTTCTCTCGGATTCTCAATCAATTATGAATGTGTTCCTTCTTCAACAGGTGCGAGGAATACATACAGAAAGAGATTGAAATGGAACAGACGGTAAGTTTGATACAGTGGTATAATAAACATCTGTTTGATTCATCGCGGATCGCGGTCCTAACATGGATATAAATGGATCATGAAACAGGTAACGAACTTAGAAAAGGAACTGGAAGAAGCTAAAAGCAAATGTGCACAGCTTGCTCTGCTTGTGGATGCTAAGAAGAAGGAGATGCAACTAGCCTAGTTAAAACGTTTAGGCATTTGATTGAGAACCCCTAATTTGATTCATATCTTATGGTGTTCTTGCATTTGCTTAATGGCATCTGCATATGTGTATATATGTAATAACGTACAGAACTATGGAGTCTCTGCCACAATAGCACCTATACATTTTGTTGGCTTTTATCGTATCAACAGCAAAGTTATGATATCAGAGAACACTCTTTGCTGTTTTTATAGTTAAACTAGCTCTCTCTACTTTATAGTATTTCAGATCACAAGAGACGGCGCGCTGTTTCAGTGGAAAATAGGGAAACATGACGCTGTTTACTCTTCCGGCCCATATCCATCATTTACTGAGCCCAGCTCCAGCCTATATCAAATCTTTAGTGGGCTCGGTTCCGGCCGATATCCACTTTTAACTGGACCCGGCGCCGGCTGATATATCTATCCAAAAACTAATTGCAGTACTGTGTTGTTAACCATGGACACTTGGTAGTAGCGTGTCGAACAAAAATTCGTGCGACGCTTGGCTTGCTCTCGTCGGCAATGTCTCCCAACGTGAAAAATGCGGTCGCTGATGTCGTACATCTTGACTCTGGTAGCGACGATGAAGACGGTGTAGGAGGAAGAAGAGTGTTTCGGAGCTTAACTTCTCTAATGGAGAATCGGCGAGTTCTAGGTACGATCGCTGATGCGACGGTGGGTAATCGGGAAACCCTAGAATGCCGGAGCTTCTGGAAGGCCGGAGAAAACTTTGTAATCCGGAATGTTGTTACTCCTACTGCTCCAGGTCATCTCTCTTTTTCTCTCTCACACACGCACCACAGTTATGGTTTGTGGTATCTATTTGATGAAATGAAATTTTGACAGGAATGCTTGAGCATGCTCGTGTTCATCCCAAGTTTCTCCACTCGAATGCTACTTCACACAAATGGGCCTTCGGAGGTAAAATCTGGCTTTTTTTTTCTGGGAGCGATCAATTAGATTGATTTGTGATTCTCTTACTAGAGAGCTTCCTCGGAGGTGTAGAATGAGAAATTTGTGATGATGAATTTTGTCATTTTTATTTGGTATCGTATTTCAGCAATCGCAGAGCTACTTGACAATGCTGTTGACGAGGTATGCTTGAGGAGGAAATGCTTATTTCTAAGTTTCATTTTTGCTAATTGCGAGTGCATTATTTTATTATAGCATTGGTACCATGTTTGGTTTATGCTGACTTGCTTTTCCTCAGATACAAAACGGTGCAACCTTTGTTAAGATCGATAAGATGGATACTGTCAAGTATAATTCTCCAGCCTTAGTTTTCCAAGGTACGTTGGCTTTGAGTCAATGTGTGATGATTTTGCCTAATCGAAGCTTTAGATGTTGTTAATCACATGATCTTTCTTTTCTTTTTAACTTGAAGATGATGGCGGCGGGATGGATCCGGATGGGATCAGAAAATGCATGAGTTTAGGCTACTCATCTAAGAAGTCTAACACAACAATTGGACAATGTAATTTCTCTACTCTAATAATTGGATATTGAGCTCGTTTCTACTTTCTAGTTTGAATGATGTTGCTTTCTTGGTCTCTAACCAGACTTTCACCTTTTGTGTGTAGATGGAAATGGTTTCAAGACAAGTACCATGAGACTTGGTGCTGATGCCATCGTTTTTACTCGCTCAATTCGTGGAGGGTATTATTGATATATCTTGAACATACACACACTGAATTTTGTCGTATGCTCTTGTTTGATCCTTTTTTATCTTGTCTGTTTTAGCAAATTTACTCAGAGCGTTGGCCTTCTGTCTTACACATTCCTTAGAATAACTGGTCAGGATGAAGTCATTGTTCCAATGGTAAAATATTCAGCATTTGTAGAATTTATGTAAATGTGCAAGTATTCGTTGTTCTCAAGTGATATATGCAATGCAGATTGATATGGATATATCCAATGAGCGACCACAACCAATTATTTACGGATCTTCAGAAGATTGGGCTACCAACCTTGAAATTCTACTGAAATGGTCTCCATTTTCAACAGAGGACGGACTTTTGCAGCAGGTGGTACCTCATTCTGAGGACTTTGATTCCGCTCGTTGTCTTAATGAGCTCTGTTTTATTGATTCGTTTATTTCCATCTTCCGTCCACTAGTTTGAGGATATTGGTAGGCATGGAACAAAAGTAATTATATACAACTTGTGGCTTAATGAGGAAGGAATCTATGAGCTGAATTTTGACGATGATGATAAGGTAACACACATTTTTCGTTATGTCTTATACACTCGATGAAACATTTTGTCAGACGACAAGTTGTAACTTTGATGGCGTTATGAATTTATTTTCTTTGATTTTTGTTTAGGACATTCGGCTCCGAGATGAAGGTGCCAGTGGTGGAAAGCGGTTGCACCATAAAGAATTGGACCGGAGATCGCATATTTCATACCACTTACGTTACTCTCTGAGGGTAATCTCCTAAATATCTTCTTCCATTTTTTATAGTTTAATTGTTCCAATGATGTTTGAAGACTCAGTTTATAAGTTCTTCTTCCTTAGGCTTACGCTTCAATGTTATATCTCAAAAAGTTCGAAAATTTCAAAATTATACTTCGGGGAGTCCCTGTGGAGCAGTTCAACATTGCTGATGAACTGAGACATCCTGAGATTGCAAAGTACAAGCCCTATAAAACTACGGTGGAACAAGTAATACTTTCTTATCTCTTTTTTCTTTTTCTTTCTGCTCTCTAGTTTTTTTACATGGAGCCTTATCTGGTTGAAATTCCGCTAAGCTTTCTTGTTACAGGCTACAACTGAAATCAAAGTTGGATTTATAAAGGAGGCGCCAAAGATTTCAGTTTGCGGTTACAATGTCTATCACAAAAACCGTCTCATCCGG
Organism: Noccaea bulbosa; assembly: GCA_900406535.1. Classification (NCBI taxonomy): domain Eukaryota; kingdom Viridiplantae; phylum Streptophyta; class Magnoliopsida; order Brassicales; family Brassicaceae; genus Noccaea; species Noccaea bulbosa. Next base: position 67,139 of record OVBJ01000173.1, on the reverse strand, counting down.
GTACACGCTTTCACATACCAGACAATTCCATGATCTATTTATATCTTTCGTATGGCTTGAATTAGTTGAGATCTCTCTTGCAACTTCACAGCCTTTCTGGAAGGTCACTGCGGATGGGTCAAATCGAGGCCATGGTGTTGTCGGTATAGTACATTCATCCATTTAATATGTTTTGTTTGAGGGAAAGACCTGGAGGAGAGACTCATTAACCAAACTCTGTTCCCCAGGAGTTCTTGAAGCAAACTTCATAGAACCGCTACACGATAAGCAAGATTTCGAGAGCTCTTCTCTATTCAACCGGTTGGAGGCGAAGTTGAAAAAGATTCTCATTGATTACTGGTCTCTTCTTCCTCTCCAAAACCTTTCCCTTATCATCTCTCCATCTGTTTAGTCAAAAACGATTTTGGTTCCAAACCGCAATATCTTTGCTTGACTCTGTTACGCTGCTTGTTATGGAGCAAAACAGGTATAGCCACAGCCACGTTTTTGGATACCGTTCTTATCAAAGACCTTCGGATAAGTCCAAAAGGACGCCAAAACCTGATCAACCGCCGCCTACTGTCAACACATTCAGTCCTCCGCCTTTGCCGTCTGATAAAATTGGTAAAGCTGGCCTGATCATACGTGAAATCAGTCTTAGTAAAGGCACTTCAATCCGTAAAGTTGCTGTTCCACTTCCACCGCCACATATGAGAAACTCAACGGGTTTGAGAAACAACAACTTCGAACCCGTGCAGCTCAGCCCTCAACCTGCAGCAGCTACCGTAAGTGAATTTCCGTTTGACGATTCTGTTTTTATTCACAAACTTTGATTAAACACACAGTGTTTGAAAAATAATCTTGCTTAGGAGGATACTGGAAACAACCTTGTTGGCAAGTCAGTGGACGAGATAAGCGAAGAGAACATACAACTCTTTATGAAGTATGTACACTTACACTTACACTCAACATGCAAATAAAAAAAAACCATTTCAGTTTCGTATCTCTCTATTTGGGATCTCACTCAAGTTCGATGTGTTCTTTCTTCAACAGATGCGAGGAATATAGAAAGACAGAGAATGATTTGGAACAGACGGTAAGGAGCTTAGAAAAGGAACTGGAAGAAGCTAAAAGTAAATGTGCACAACTTGCTCTGCTTGTGGATGCTAAGAGGAAGGAGATGATGCAACTAGTTTAGCTAGAAAACGTCAAGACTCTCTGGATTCTAAATAACCCTAATTTGATCCAGAGTTTGCGGTGTTCCTTGCATTTGCTTAATAGCATGTGCATATATATTTTTCATTTATATATAAGTAGCGTGTGTATCTGTCAGGCAAACAGTTAGGATCTAAGGTGAGGCTCTAAAACTAGTTCTATTTAAAGAATCATAGGTTCAGATTGTATGAGCCAATTCTCTTTTCAAAGTTAACTAAACTTGATAAGGCCTAAAGAAGTGGTCCTGCTTGTTGCAGACAAAAATTATGAATTTTATTTTATTTAACTGTGTAGAGTGGGGACACTTACAGAAGCCTAAGAGTTATCTTTATGTAGTAGATTTCGTAATTTAATCAAAATCATTAAATGAACAACGCTGAGGTAAAGGTGCAGTGGAATCTTCTGGGGAAACAATTTGCATTTCAACTAGATAAAATGGATAATGAGTGTGTGTGAATTGCAATAATTTTTATGGACCGACCGACCAACCACTAACATGCATGGACCATAGTCAAAATTTCAACATCCATTGCTCTATTAGTTATTGAGTGAGCCAAGAGCCATACGCTATTTAGATTTAACTGCTATCCATGCCGTTCTTAACGTTTCGTAGAGGGTTAAATTGTACTTTCGACATTTGCTTTCGTTTAGATCTTTAAGAAAAAAATAGAATTATAGCATGTTTTGAAATAGAAATGTAACATTTTAGTATGTAAAGGCGAATGTATATGTGGATACGTATCCATTTAGTACCAAATGGTAATAATTGATCGAGGAATCACCAGATAAAAAACACAGAAGAAGATATATATTATTTTTAAATGAAAATGGCGAAGGGATATATACTTTTAGGTTTGGTGCATAACAATTATTCTTCTTCTTCTTTTTTAACCATATGGAGTTTATGTAGATATCCAATAGTGATATTAGACTTTTCTCTAAAGGAGTTTATGTAGATATCCAATAGTAATATTAGACTTTTCTCTAAAGGACTCGAATATGCCATGTTATTATCAACAAAAAGCCACATTTAAAGGCTGAGAAAACGACAGCCATTTACATTATAATATAATTTCAATTTTCCATTATTGTCTCGTTCTTGTTATCCGCATTTGCTCCAATGTACTCCTTTCATGAAGCAAACCATCCCATAGTTAAGACCTTCTAGATAATAATACTAGTATACACTTACAATTGTTTGCGTTTTTTTTGTTTTGATTCTTTTCATCTTTTAATTTCCTTTAGCAAGTAAAAATAATATGAAGAAAAATAGAAGAAAAGAAAAGGAGAGAGTCAACGCAACAAAGGAGAAGGCAAACGCTGGGCTCGAGAGACCTCTCGACAGGTTTAAGGGACAGACAGCGAACGTCTTCTTCTTCTCGGGCCTCTCCCACTTATCATTCTCTTGTCTTTTACTTAATTTCTTCACTATTTGGAGAAAACTCTTAATAATTAACTTTCACAATTTCTATAAAGCTTTTTCCCCTCCATAACCTTCGGACTAGACTAACCTGAATCGGTCCGATCCTGATATAGCCGATTCTATTCAATTTTTGATTCTTTTAGACTTCAAAATTGGTTCGATCATGTCTTCAAGCGGATTGTTATCGAAACACACAAAAACAAAAACGACATAGCTGATTGTTCTATGTGAGCGGATTTAAAAATGACTAATTTGTTTTGTTTTTTGTTCGATTCGGATGTGACAACTGACAACACTGGAACCAAAAATGGATTACCAATCCAACGGATGTTTGATGTACCACAACATCTTTAATTGTAGAATCCTAGTTGATGTTTGTTAACATCTCAAATCAAGAGTGTTTATCAATGTCATTATATTATAGTATCGGATAGAGATGGTTCAAATTTATTTATCCATATAATCATCGGGAAACTATTGTAACTACTATAAGCATGTGATTGACAGAAAAAAAAAACTACTATAAGCATGCGAAATCGTTTAATCATAGCAATTTCACCATGCTACGACACTTTTTTTGTAAAAGTTTTTGGCGTGAATTGAGCATAACTCTAGTCGAGAATGCAAATCAGATAATTTCTTATTCGCATATTTTATTACATTATTTGCTTCGTCTTTTATATAGAAATTTATATATAATTAACAGTAAAAATAAACGAATACAAAAAAGTACACGTAGGTGGCGCAGTGTTCCCTTGTATAGCCACAGAGTCCAAAGAGTAACATGCTTTTTATTTTCCTTTTTCATCTTTCATCACTTTTATTTTGTACTAGTATAGTATTTTTTACGTTATTCAAAAATCACCCGATAACGATATTAATATGATCATTTGTTACAATCAATAAAAAGAAAGCCTCTTTTTCACTGTCCCGAATCTCTCTGTTTCCATAAACTATTCAGGGTGAATGAATTTTATATACACTATACATAGAGGATTAATCTATTCTTAATAGTAAATTCATCACAAAATCATTGGTTTTTTACTAGCGAAATAAACTACTCTTATGAGTGCAATTTTTTCCCGATTAATCACACTTTTTCCCCCGACAACATATAGTAAGTATATGGGTGTTTATACATGGGTTAGTGATCGGATAGTAGTGACGTTTTTCCAAATGTTCGTGTCTTTTAACATATGATTTTGTGTGTGTGTGTGTGTGTGTAGAATGCTGTATTTTTTAAACTATTAAAACAAATCACTAGTCAGCTCACATAGCATAAACATCGATAATTTTGATTTAATCCTACCAAAATTTTGGCGTTTTCTTAAGAAAGAAAAAAGTTGTCTTGATTTAATCACAAGATTAGTTAAGTCAGAACAATCTAAATATGAGAATTCTAAATTTGACGTACACGTATATATATCCATCTATATCTAATATACTATGTTGAAGAATCCGTAACTTATATTTTGGTCTGGACTCACAAATATTTAGTTTAAAACTTGCTCAAGAAAAAAAGAGAACGAACTACAATTATGACAAAGGTTTGGCATTACTTTTTCATCAGTCAACTGGCATTACTTATTTAGGGTAAATGTATAAACATGTAAACAAAATCGTTATTAAAAAGCTATGTTAAAGACGATCGAAGAGAGAACCCTAAGGCATCTAGGTGAGCAATTAATATTCTTTGAGTAATACAGAACCAAAACGTATACGGTAAGATTTCTAAACGCGTGGGATTTTAAGTTAACCATAATTAATACGGGTAATTAATACGTACGGAAACATGTGCTAGTTTTTTTTTTTTTTGTTGCATAACCTCGAAAATGTTATGTGTCATTAACTTCAAAGTAATGAATCGAATGGTTCCGTTTTAGGATGAAAATATGCTTAAACACATTCACCACGTGGCAAACTCTGATCCATGAGATGAGAACAAGAGAGCTAGGACCGATGGATCATCCCCCGTGGGTGGGAGTCTCTGAGTCGATAGAGAGAGAGAGAGAGAGAGAGAGAGAGAGAAAGAGAGAGAGAAACAGTCTTTGTCTTTGTTTAATTACTTTTACTTCATACGGACAGAACTAGAAGCGTTTTGTTCAGACAAAGCCGAAGTGAGAAGGGGAAAGAAAAGCTTTTCACTTTGGTTTTCATAGAATCTGCAAAAACCAAATCAGAGTAGTGTTGGAGAGAGAGAGAGAGAGAGAAAGAGACTTAAATTCTGGGGATGAGCAGAGCAGAGGAAAGAGAAAGCTAAAAGAAGCCCATGGCGGCGTTGCAGAAATCTATAGAAAAGAAAAAAAATAAAGATTCATAAACAGACAGCTTAAATTCTTCTTTCTTTTACTTCTCTTTTGTTTTTTCTTACTTTCTCTCACTTCAACTACTCATTACCAACAAAACACACTTTGTTCCAAGAGATAGAGAGAGATCTTGGGAAGCAGTCGAATTTAGATTCGAAGAGCAAGAAGTCCCACGAGTGAGAAAAAGGCTGAATTTAAGTGAGAAGAAGAAGAGAAAAAGATTATAAGGAATTCATGGTAATTAGGGTTTTTAAATTATGAATATTATTGGGTCAAGACTAGGGTTTGAAGCGTTAGGTCTTAGGAAATGGCTGGGATATTCTCATTAGGAGGAACCAACAACAACGGAGACGAAGAAGAAGAAAATCAACAACAACAAAAAACAAATTGGGTTTGGTGTAGATCAAGAACAAACACCAATAATATTAACCCAAGTCCGAGCCTATGGCAGATTCCACCAGAGCAGCAGATGCTCATGCATCATCATCCTCAACATCCACAGCAGCAAAGCTTAGATCTTTATCCAGGTCATCAGATCGACGTCTCTGATTTAGCCACCTCGTCAAGATCCATCACCATAAGCTGTCGGGACTGTGGAAACCAAGCTAAGAAAGACTGCACTCACATGCGTTGCAGGACTTGCTGTAAGAGCCGTGGCTTCGATTGTTCTACTCACGTCAGGAGCACGTGGATCCCTGTTGCGAGACGCCGCGAGAGGCAACATCAGCTTAATATGTCCACATCTGGAGGCGGCGGCGGTAACAGTAGTGGCGGTGGAGGCGGCTCTAATGTCCCTAAACGCCATAGGGACACTAGTCTTCCTGGAACATCCTCCTCTCGCTTACCATCCGACTCAGCAGGTTCTTGTTTCAGATTTGTTTTTTTATTATACAGTTTGAGATTCGGACTTCTTCAGATTCAAGACATTTATAGGTCTCTTCGGACCAAAACCTGATTTTTTTTAACACACATATTATTGTTTAGTTTTAATTTAATACTTACAAAATTTATTTACATTTTAAAAATACATCATTCTATTTTTTATTTATTTATCAAAAATATCAAATTATCATTTGCGTTTCAAAAGATGTTTGATAAATACATTACAATGATGTGTTCTGTTTTGAAATAAGCACACATTTAACATCACAAGACTTGCCTAACTATATGTTTTTAATTTCAAACGTAATGTTTTTAGGGTTAGAAATGGGGGAGGCAAGTTTTCCGGCAGAAGTGAGTTCAGATGCGCTTTTCCGGTGTGTTAAAATGAGTGGCGTAGACGACGGAGGAGATGGTCAATACGCTTACCAAACCACGGTGAACATCGAGGGTCATCTTTTCAAAGGAATTCTATATGACCAAGGCCCTGAAAGCAGCTACATGAGTGGTGGTAGTGGCGGAAGCGATCATCAAAGCTCCTCCGCAGGAGGCGGCGGAGGAGGAAATCCTTTTAGTAATCCCGCATTGCCCGACGGTGGTGGAGGAGGATCATCGTCGATGTTTGTTGATCCTAATTCTGGTGGTTACTATTCGAGTAACATGACGACTATGTTCATGCCTCCAGGTGCGCAATTCTATCAAAACCCACCAAGATCTTGATTAAATCAGGAACTCAAGTTTCTATATATTGATTCTATAGACGTACTGTGTTTTTTCTTTTTGGGTGTTGTTGTCATCAACCATATGTAATACTTAGACGATCGATATTGCAAATCGGATCAACATTTGCATGTCTGTTTGTTATTATGTGTGATGTATGTGTTTAATTTTATATTTACATTGTACGGTAACGAATCTTAACCATAAATATTTTTCATTTTTGGGTTTATATATGTAAGCTGTTTTTTGGTTCTCGATATGTTTTTTTTTCCCATGTTTATGCCGATATTGCCGGTTCCTTCTCCCATTGGGTAAACTCGAGAAATTCTTGTGTTATAATATTCGATAAGGTTATAATATTTTCATAGTGAAGTCTACATGATTTAGATGCTCAGAAATATATATTCTTCATATAGCATCAACTATTTTATACTACTACTGTGACATTAATCTATAAGACTATAATATATCTTAGATTTGAAGGTAAATTAGTTAAAGTGGATTCAAGTGACAACGACAGGAAAGGGAATGAGGGCAAAGTTTTTCAAAATATAAGTTACGATTATAGTACTGACTACAGACCGGTCCTATATATTGTCAATTCTACACTCAATAGTGTTCTGCTTCACAATGAATTGGTGTTTAAAAAATTCCGTATATATGAAGGAACTCGTGGATTTAATTATATAAATTATTCACGTGCCTAGCTATATAGCACTAGATAAAATCCTGCGTATACGCGGGATTTATTTATTTATTTTTTTTTTTTAAAAAAACTTAAACAAAATATGATTATTCTTAAAAATGAGTAAAATAATATTAAAAACCTAATAAAAACCTATGAGTATTCACAAAAACTTAAATTATGTATTTTTTGTTGAAACAAAAACAAAAACAAAAACAAAAACTGTGTTTATATCTATATTATGAATATATCAATATAAATAGAAAATATATGTTACTAATCTTTTCATCAAGTAATAAAATATGCACTCCCATAAAAATATTATTTTTCTTTAGGATTTATAGCTTTCCACTTTATAATAACACATACTATACTATAATATGACGATAATTTCGATCTCAATCCAATTGATTTAGAGGGAAATAATCTTTATTGATTTCTTGAGCTTTCAAAAACATGATTTTTCTTATTCTAAATTATGGAGAGAAGAAAAAAAGTAGAAGCACAAAATTAAATTTTGAAGGTTATAGCTTATTATATAGAGTTTGGTAAGACATATATATATTATTATTTTTTCCGTTAGTATATATGGAACTTTTTTATCTTAGAATAGGAGGCATGCAAATTTTGTTTTTCCTTTTTTTCGTTAAAATATAGAACATTTTTCAGTTAGAATATGACAAATATATATATTTTTGATTTTTTATCTTACAATATGAGGCATGAAAAAAAAACGTTTTTCTTATTCCGTTAGGATATAAAACATCTTCGGTTAGAATTTGTAACATTTTTCACTTAGAATATGAGGCATTAAAATATTTTTTCCTTTTTCCGTTAAAATATGCAAACTTTTTCAAGACACATAATATGGTAAATATGAATTTTTCCAGTTTTCCTTAAAATATGACATGCAAACTTTTTTTTTCCTTTTTCTATTAGAATATGGAATATTTTTCACTTAGAATATGAGGCATGAAAAAATATTTTTTTTCCTTTTCCCTTTAGAATATGGAACTTTTTTAGATAGAAAATGAAAAATATATTTTCTATTTTTTATCTTAGAATATTAGGCCTACAAAATAACTTTTTCTTTTTTTCATTAGAATTTGGCAGATATCTTTTTTTTTTTTAACACTTTTATTTAGTTTTTTTTTTTCAATACACATGTCAAGATCTCAATACGTTAAAATTAAAATTGACACATGTCGCGATCTTATGAGTTATAAAAATCATACGTGTCGCGAACACATTGCGCGCATCGTGCTTTATATAATAAGATTGGTGTAGATAACACCAATTTGTTTTAGATCTTGCTATAATGTATATCTAATCATTCGTTAGATTTAAAGAAAAAACTCCTAATACAACCTTTCGTACGTAGAGTTAAATTAGTTTTACTACTTGCCGAAAAAAGTTAATGTACAAAACGCTAATAATAGGGCGAATCGTCGTATAACAACCAAAAATCTTCTCTCTAACGCCAATAATCTTTTGTACAATAGTTAATATATAAAAATACAATACCAAAAATTTGCTTGTTATATACTCCCCAGTCTTCTCCTAAAAAATACACGCCATATCAATATCATGAGATCAGAACCAATGAGCTCGTATAGTGAGAGAAAGAAGCTATCAGTTAAATTTTATCAAATATAGACTAAACTTATTCATAGAATTTGTAAGCCTTTCTTGCTTATCTACTTGCGCACATCTTCTCCCAAAGCTAGCTAGGAAACCATAACAATGCTTACTTATTCCTATTATTTCCGGCAATTAGACACGTGTGTAGCTATGTATACAGTCCATTCACTTTGGTGACCCAACAAATCAAGAAAAGGAAACAATAGAGGATTAGATCACCCCAAGTTCACCTCGAGAACGTAACGTACCTTGACTCGCAAGTCTTCCATCCTCCTTGAATTTGAACTCTCCAAGTGTGAAGGACACAACTAGTTTTTAGAGATATGGTTTCTGGTTGGATTTGAGTTCAAGAAGATACATAAGGCATGACCAGAGAAAGAGAGAGAGAGAGAAGTAAAGATGAAATTAATAATAATGAGGAATGTTGCAGAGATTGGATATAAAGAGGGGCAAGTAACACGATGTACCAACAAAAAAAGACTAAATATTTATGTAAAACAAAAAAGAAGAGAAGCTAGCTAGGGTTTTTGGTAGAGCTTTATTTAGGGTGGGGATGAAAGAAACTGGCTCAGTGATGCAGTAACCTATTATTGTGTTGTGTGTGCCCATACTTTTCATCAGCTTTTCTCTTTTCTTGTTTTCTTTAGACAAGACACGCATACCACCTTTACGTACAAATGCATATACGACCCATGTATGTATAATACTGTGTATGTGTGTGTAGGTATACGTTTGAGTGGTCCTTTAGAACAATATTGCAAGATGAATATGAATTTTTTTGAGGTATCACATTCACTCATTAATATAGTCAATGGTTCATCTAAGTATAATGTGATATCTAAATCACCAAAGACTTTTTCCCCGGAAATTTGAGTCGAATTTTTAATTTACCCTGAGATTTACTGATGTGTTTGTCCTGCCAATCAGATTTTGGTGAAAATTTTAAATTAGTCGCTAAGTTTTTTGGTACAAGTATCTTGTGGTTACTAAGAAAAAATGCCACTTATGACTTATGTAGAATAACTCAAGCTTGAATGATATGTAAAACATCTGGAATCAAACTTATTAGGTGATAATAATATGAAAATAAACATAAAGAGTGATATGAATCAATCACATATATAAAGTGTGTATGTGTGTGTTTCTCTCTCTCTCTCGCTCTCACTGATCTCTCACTTTATTTTTTAATCAGACCAAGCATAAGGAGGACAAGCTTGAAGTAAGCTTCACGAAAGGCGAGTCTAATAAAGTTGAGCTTGAAGTTGTTCCATGGAGGGTATCGAGCTTCAAGATCCATTGCTAAGCTTCCTTCCATTATTGCCTTCTCGTGACTGAAGCATTCGAATGAGTATTTCCCGTGATACCTTCCTATTCCACTCTCTCCCACTCCTCCAAAGGGCAACGCATCACACATATACTGCAATTCCATTCAACAATGTTGAAGATACGAGAAAAAGATCTATATTGTGTGTTTCAGAGTCAAAATCCGAAGTTTCCACTCAAAATCGGGTATTTTTTCCTTTCTAATTAATACCTGGATCATGACGTCATTAAAGGTAACACTTCCGGAGGATGTTTCTGACAAGATTCTGGTTTTAAGGTTCTCGTCTTTGGTGAATGCATAGATAGCAAGTGGCTTTGGTTTTGACTTGATGAACCCTATGCTTTCTTGGATGTCACGTAACTTCCATCACATAAGACAAAATTGACAAAATCAGCAACGAGATTAGTCGATTGTCTTTGTCGACTAAGTAATCTGTATGACTACTATATACTTGAAATATGCTTACCGTGATAATCGGGAGAATTGGACCAAAGATTTCTTCATTCATGATTTCAGAATCAAGTGGAGGATCCAACAAGATCGTTGGCTCAACATATCTGTCAAAACAAATTTAGGTCACAAGACTTGGAAAACTGGTTACGTGCAATTAAAGAAACATAATTGAACCAAAACATACAGTTTATCTTCATCCATGGAACCGCCATAGACAATAGAAGCTTTAACACGAGGATCATTAAGAAGACGGGACAATCTCTGAAAGTGTTTCTTGCTCACAATCCTTGAGAGACATCCAGATTCTTTTGGGTTGTCCCCAAAGAAAGACTTTATCGTCGGCTTCAGCATTTCAATCTATAGAAACCCACCAAACTCTTAGAGACCCTATACAGAAACAGTGTTTGCGTTTGCGTTTGTGTGTAACCAACCGTACCAGAGAAGACGCAAAACTCTGTTCGACAAGAACATAATCTACCGAGATACAAGCTTGTCCACTGCAAGACCCCCATTTCCCTCCAGAGATCCTCTTCACAACCGACTATATATGTTCATCAACAGTAATTCAAATTCAGATTCCTTTAGGATCAACAGTTTCCTGTTTCAATCAAATTGGAGCTAAGGGAAACAGAGCAAAGGGCAGACCTTCATGTCCTTTGAAACGGAGTGATGATCAATAATGGTGGGACATTTTCCACCAAGCTCCAATGTCACAGGAGTCAAATGCTCTGCAGCTGCAGCCAATATGATCCTTCCAATCTTTGGACTCCCTAAACAAACAAACAAACAACAGCAATTAATTAGACAACTTCCGGTATAAGCGAGCCATCGCATGCTGAAGGGTGGTTTCAGTGATGTACCGGTGAAGAAGATCTTGTCCCATTGTTGCTGCAAGAGGATAGTGGCGACCTCAGGTCCTCCTTCGATGACTTTGATGGCCTTAATGTCGAGATAAGATGGGATTGTCTTGGCGAGGAAGGCAGATGCGTTAGGGCTTAGTTCAGATGACTTTAGCAGCACGGTATTTCCTGCTGATATTGCTCCAATCAATGGGTCCAGAGACAAAGCTGACCACAGACGAAAAACAGAACTACAAATTTAACTCTGTTTAAAGAAAAAGAAAAAAAAATCTAACATGAAACTGATTCAAGATCCGAATCTTACATATAGGAAAATTCCAGCTAGACATAACAAGAACCGTCCCATACGGTTCCGAGATCACTTTCCCTTTTGCTGGGTAGAACAACAGAGGAAGATTGGACTGTTTTTTTTTCAGCACCAAGAAAACAATTAACCCCCAAAAAAAATAAATGATTAATCTTGCAAAGTTTATCGATAATAACCGGGTCTCCTAAACCAAAATCCAGACTAATATCATAAATCAGTCGATAAATAAGTAAATATATATGTGTGCTTAATTGTAGATAGTATTCTTCTTACCTTTCTAGGAACGACCCATTTATCAAGATAGTCTAAAGCAGTAGTAGCTGATCTCATGACAAAACCGAGCTCATCTCTGAAAGCTTCAGTACTATGTTTGCCCAAATCCTGAAACAGAACATCGCACATCTTGTCTTCGTTGTCTTTAACCATCTCGATTATAGCTCTGAGCTGTGTCTTCCTCCACTTCACACTCCTCGTCCTCCCGCTCGAAAACGTCTCTCTCATCTCCCTTAAGCTCTGCTCCACAGTCTCCTTCATGTCCTCCATGGCCTCTTTCTCTAACTCTCTCTACTCACTTCAGACGCAGAGTTTGGTTTTATTAAAAGCTCTGTGCTCTTTTTGGTTTGATTGCCTCTTTTAGAGATAGAGTGTTCCTTTTTTCAAGTTTCAACCACTTATCGGTGGTTGTTAAAAGTGGAAAGACAAGCTAGTTGGGGAATAGATAAGGTAAAATATTAAATTCGTTGCTGCGATCTTAGGTTCAAAGATCTCGTTATCATGAAGATGGAAGTCCATATCTTTGAATTAAATGTTATAGACTTATAGTTGATAGATTTTTTTTTTCTCACATGTTAGATATTCTCTACAAATACTTTATATTATGTGAAGTATATGGATCGGTGACATTTATTGGTGTGTCTATAATTGTCTCACCTAACAGAGTCCTGGAGGTTTCCTCATCGGCACTGGACATTAAATGCTCTGCCGCTCGTGAATTGATACCTTCTTTTTTTTTATTTGCCAACTATCAAATTCGTCTAATCGTATCTATATTGTTTGTTTTTTAGTTAGCTTCATGTTGAATAAATTAGTCGCTTAAATGGGTGATACAATTTAATTTATACTGTAAATCTGGTTGGGAACTTCAATAAGTTTGCGTATTGAAACGTCGGTAGTACCACTTTAATTATTTTACAGGTTGTCTAGTCTCTAGTGAATAGAAATGTGAATATTCCTTTATAGGTCATGGTTGGCAAACTAGTACTCATAATAACTGATCCGATCTCAAAGGGAAAAAAAAGAACTAAACTATAGTAGTCTATACCGTCTCCATGTACAAGCAATTTTTGAAAAAAAAATTGTTTCAATATAAGCAGTTTTGAGATTTTTTATTTATTTAGATATTGTGTGATTAATTATATTTTCAGTTTTTCTCAGGATTGGTTGAGTTATATTTTTTTTTTTAATTTTTTTTTTTTTTGTATGTTTTAACCAAAAATACTTACGTATTGGGACCAAAAAAGTATATATTACTGTGTCGGTTGTTTTTATTTTTATTTTTTTTACTTTTTTTGAGAAACAGCCGAAGTTGATACTTCTAAAACTAATTCGAAATTTATTTGTTAAATACTCCGTACATAAACTTCCTACGTAATGAGAAGAATACTTCGTGACACATTTATTAGTTAACGTAAGAACATACATATATTACAGATTATTATCAATGCCTACATGAAACTATATTATGGTAAAAGAAAAATATTGTGGGAAAGAATGCTACAGAGATTAATAGAGAACGATTTCACAAAATTTAATGGTACGTGAATTTTACCATTTACCTCGCTTCCAATGTCATATTATCGATTAGGGTGTTTCATATAAAATTGTCCACTTTTACCCAAAAAAAAATATAAAATTGTCCATTTTTAAGTACAGTTGATTGCTTGTCTGCCAACATAACTGTACAAGGCAATCGCATTCAAAAGCATTATTCCATGATACCACTTTTGACTAACTTGCAGTAAGCCCATTCGGCCCAATGGACTAATTAGTAAAAAGAAAAATTGGCAAAAATAGGTAAGAATATATGAGGGGTGTTCCGAGAATCGAACTCGGGACCTCTCGCACCCGAAGCGAGAATCATACCACTAGACCAAACACCCAATTGTTAAAATTGAAGTAAATTATGTTTATAATCCAAACGTAAAGTACGTGCAATCTGTATACATTATGCTGCTGGTTAACTTTAGTAGCCATATGACTGATATGATTCTTGGACATTCTATATAGTAACAATGTATGTGTTTGTCACTTTAAAGTTTATAGTACTTTTGTGTGAAAGAAATATTTTCATTATCTTGTGTATGAGTGTTAGTGTGATTACAATCAAGTATACAAATGAGTCAGTTTTTTTTTTTTTAAATCAAGTATTTCGTTAGTGTCAAGACTAATGATTTATTGGATTACGTCTATGTCCGTCTTCTAATCGTTGTCGGTGGTATCCTCTGAAAGGAAACTTAAAACATGCTCAAATGAGTTTTATTTAGGAAGAAAATAGATAGCTCATGACTCATGAGTGAGCTTTATTCAAAACGTAAAAGAGAAAGAAAGGAGAAAGCTTTAGGCTTGTCTTCAAGATCAAATATGTTTCGATTGATTTATATAATATAAGAAAGGGAGAGTTCCTTTTAAGGCAACTATAAAGATATAGTCAGTGTTCTCATAACTAGAGTATATATTAGAACCCTAAATGTAAAACACATAGGTTTGTGGGCTCGGTTTCATTGCATTGGGCTTGTTTTGGGCTTAGACTTGATATTCCTTATATCCTTCTGTGGTTACTGGTCTGAAATTTGCTTTACCTCTGACTCTGCTTATAAATTTATCAGCGCTTTGATTAACAAGAAGATAAATAAAGTTACCGTATGAGAGATTTTGCAATTAACAATGTTTTCACGCGCACATCATGTGATGGTGACTCTTTCCATCTTTTGAATCTAAAGAATAAATATAACGTTCTTGTTTGTTTCGGTCTCATTTTCAGATTCTTCACATTGGGCCTTCCACCGACGGTCGAGTGGGCCCGTGAGGCCAGACTTTATAGACCATTTTTTCAATCATTCTTACCAACATATTATTTATTATTATTTGCTTTTCTTTTTTTTTTTCCTACAAAACCATCAATACGACTGAGAAATATGTGTTACTACTTACTACTATTTACCTCATTAATGTTATCTTTTATGTTAATTTTTTATTTTTCTCTTTTGCAATAAAATAGCTTTATATATTAAAGGAGTTGTATTCCATCAAACCATGATTATTTAGGTTGAGGTGCGCTTCCAACCATCAGATCGTTAGAATACCACTATATTTAAGCCCTTCTATTCAAGCTTTCTAGTTTTATTTCAACTTTTGCTTGCATTCTTTTATATAAAAAAAGAACAAGACTTCAACCATCTATGAAGACAAATAGTTTTGAGTTTTGACACTGAAATTCTAAAATTCTAAATTATAGACAATTTGATAGACCGAGAACTTAAAAAGACTTCCAATAGTTATGAAACAAAGAAGAATTATGAACCAGTGGCGGGAGGGGAAGTGATACTGCTATAGAAATTATGGAGAATCTTGGCCTGTCTTATTGATGTTACAAACTTAAAATTTGGGATTTAAGGACTTTGAAATTACTAGATTTGTTATCTTTTGATGAGTGTGTGGGTAATTTCAGATAGCCTTTTGGTTGTATCTAACTTTCCTTATGATATTTTATCCATTCGTTTGTATTTTTGGAATGGGAAATGCTCACGTGGCAATGCGTGGTTTGTTGATTCGTAACTAGACATTGCCAAACAATAACATAGTCGCCCAAATTCACAAAACCAAACCCACTCTTGCTTACAAACACCAATCAGTTCTGTGTCTCCACCATCTCTCTCTCTCTCTCGACACGTAGAAATATGAACTTTAAATTTTGAAAAAAAAAAGAGCGAAATTTTTGTTAAATATTGGGAAACGAACAAACTTTTTGAAATATGGATTCGCTCCTCCAATCTCTTAAAATAATTGTAGTCATGGGTTTTGATAGTTCTTAGTAAGAAAACATATGGAGTGTGTAGAAGCATTTATCGGCGATTTCGCCGTCGACGACCTTCTTGACTTCTCTAACGCCGACGCTTTCGTACGTGAAGAATCGTCTTCGTCACAAAGAGAAGAAGATGAACAAGAACAAGAACAAGAACGTGAGAAAGCTAAATGCTTTTCAGACCAAAATACAAGTCGTTTACCCCTTGAAGATCTCTTATCTTTTCCCAGCTCCAAGCTTGACGTTCCAGTGAGCTCAACTTGCGCACTCTGTTTCTCTCTCCCCTTTTTTTTTTCTCTGTTTCTCTCTCTCCTCTGTTTTAATTTTCTCATTTTTTTTGTTCTGTTTTGCTTGTTAAGGTTGGTGATTTGGAGGACTTAGAGTGGTTATCCAACTTCGTGGAGGATTCTTTCTCGGAATCGTATCTTTCCAGTGACTTCCCGGTAAATCCAGTCGCGTCGGTGGGGGTTCAGAGACAATGCGTTCCGGTTAAACCCAGAAGCAAACGCCGCCGCACCAATGGCCGTGTCTGGTCGTTGGATTCGCCGTCCTCTTTCTCCGCTGCCGGCGGAAATAAGAAGAGAGTGAGGCATACGGTGGAGGCGTCGTACAGCGGCGGAGTCCAGCAGCAGCCGAGGCGGTGCTGCAGCCATTGTGGGGTCCAGAAAACGCCTCAATGGAGGATGGGTCCGTTAGGTGCGAAGACGCTGTGTAATGCTTGTGGGGTCCGGTTTAAGTCGGGTCGACTTTTACCCGAATATAGACCCGCCAATAGCCCGACATTCTCCACCGAGATTCACTCTAACTCCCACAGGAAAGTGTTGGAGATGCGGCTGGTGAAAACGGCGGATCCGGGTCGGGTTTAACCCATTCGTTTGATTTTCCTTCTCTTTAGTTAGAAGTAAAACCGAGGTTTCAAAACTTATTAATTTCATATTATATATATTGTATGCACAATGTAATCTTGTAATCTTGTTAGACTTTAGGGGAATTAAGGGAACTTAAGTCGTAACTATAAATTATGATCGTTAACAGATTTCAACAAGATCATCAAACAAATGAATGAATGACGTAAAAAAAAAAAATGCAACTTTTCAATTGCGAGCAGCTTTAACTGGAGGAAAAAACGAAGTTGTTTTAAAAAGCAGTTACAAAGGTAAAGCATCCTTTTATTTGTCCACAAAAAAAAGAGAGTAAATTTTCAAAACAGAGTATTTGTAGTAAAACTGTTCTTCCACACGATTCGCTTGGTTTCGCTTTATCTAAAACTAGTATTGTGGCCCGTACTACGTCCGGGCATTTAGGATATGCTAAAATAAATGATTAAAATTTCATTTAATTTGAATCAAACACATATTGCTTTTGAGATGTTAAAACTAAAATATGATCTTTTTTTTGAACAAAGGCTTAATAAAATATGATCTTCTAGAAAAGGAATATGATTGGTCAGGTGAACTTCTGGCGTGACCACAATAGTCAATACTATTTTGCATGTAACAATTAACTATGAATGGTCCGAGAAAACATTGTTTTCTTTTATAGATCTACTTGATATTTTTCGTTTAATTCTTATGAGAGTAAATTTAACAATTTAAATTTTGTTTTGATGATAATATGACACTTTAGTATATCTGTTAGTAAAAGATATGTTGCATAGTTGAAATATATGCTAGACCAAAAATTGAGATATTATACCTATAATATTATATATATGTAAACATATTTAACTAAATATTTTGTTTTACTTGAATTTTGTTTTACCGAATTTACAACACCTCAAGCATATCCAAACATGCTTTTATATGATAAGCCTATGGTAATTATTATCTAATGGCTGTTCAAATGTACAAATTCGATATCTATAGAATTTTGTCAAGCATAAATCATTTTTAAACATTAATTGGTCAGATTGTTCATTTTTTTTTTTTTTTGGACGAAAGGTCAGATT
The DNA here is from genome assembly GCA_900406535.1 of Noccaea bulbosa. Taxonomy (NCBI): domain Eukaryota; kingdom Viridiplantae; phylum Streptophyta; class Magnoliopsida; order Brassicales; family Brassicaceae; genus Noccaea; species Noccaea bulbosa. Next base: position 49,318 of record OVBJ01000173.1, on the reverse strand, counting down.
GTTCTATGCAAATCTTTTGGCTGGCTAAACAGTTTCGAATCTG
>OVBJ01000173.1:0-49231 GCA_900406535.1 Noccaea bulbosa | reverse complement strand
TAGAGGAAATGAAATAATATTCCAGCTTCTTGACCTTCTCATCTGCAAAAACTTTAAAAAGAAAATTAGAATTTGTACGACCCAAGATTATTAAATGTGTTACTTAAATTTTATGACTTACTCATTTGCTACGGAACTTTAATATGAACTCGTCTTTATGCGCCATCAATGAGTATCGACTTAATCACCACAAGATCCATAAGTTAGTTATAAAACAAAAAAAAATCCTTAAAATATCTTGTACACAATATTCATACTTCCCCAACGCAACTTCATAACTACACAATCAAATTGATGATTAGTGTTTCTTCAGAAAAAAGGAAAAAATAGATGATGTCAATTGTGGGTATTAAAATAATTTTTTTGCAGAAGAGATGAAAGAATCAACGGTTTTTGCTTCGTGGAAGAAATTGAACTCTTTGAAGTTAGTTTGCAAAAAAACTTGTAGTTGAAATGATTCTAGTGTTCATTTGAATTTGGTATCTGGAAGTTGATAAAATTGTATGGAGATCGTGGCTGTAACGGTTGGCTGGAACGGTTGAAAATCTTTAGATTGACATAGTGGGCTAAAATGGGCCTTAAACATACGGTTTTTTTTTTTTTTTTTTGTATTTAATTAATTTTTTTTTTTAGGTTTACCGTGTTAATTCAGATTTTCTAAATATGTGTTTTTTAATTTTTTTTTTTTATTTGCCATATGTCACTTCACAATTGGTGGAGTGACTTGTACTTTAGTATATCAGGCATGTTTGAACGTTTGAACTTTATATACTTCAAACAAAATGCGATGCGGAGATAGAAGAGATCTTGTCCGTAAATCCAATGACAGTGAGTGTCATTTGGCCCATATGTTGAAATATCATAGAGTACAAAACATGTGGGCCGAAATAAAGCCCATTGGAAAAGGCGCCAATAATTGGAGATAGGAGTTACGGACACGTAACTTTTACAGAGCAGAGACTCTTTATTGTATACTTTATGGTGCCGAAACATTTCTTTACAGAAATTGTTAATCATATTTTAACACGGCTCTACGTACTTAACCTAGGTCAATTTTCTATTCTACTAAAATAATAAATTCCCATGTTCCAAAGCCATAAATAGTGTATTCATTAATTACGACAAAAGAAAAACAAACAACAACGTAATCCTGCTTGATGTCAAACATATGGTTCGAGATAATTATTAATCCCTAATATATTAATCGATACGAAATATGCCAAAAATGGGAAAAAGATAAATACATATATCATCTACCTATGTACAAATATTAAAATAACGAAACTTTTAAACTTTATAGGGCCACGTGAAGGAATCTAATGAGTAGACTGTGGCCCGTACGTAGCCATAGAGACATACAAAAGCGAGCAACGGCGCCTAAAAACCCTTTGACCGCCGTCGAGCCATGGCATTATCCCGTAATTATATCGAGTAAATGGAGGGTAAAATAGGAAAAAATCAAAGACCCTGACGTCACGTGCGACCCTGAAACATGGCACAATTGGCAGACCCACCCCATAGTTAACTCACAGCAACCAAGTGGTATCAGCTCAGTTTTTTTTTCTTTTTTTATTTGTTAAAGCTTTGAACAATTTCTGACCGGAGAAGAAGATTTAGGGGATGATGACGGCGGAGGCGGAGGCGGAAGCGGAGGCGAAAGCGACGTTGTCTATGGAGTCGTTACCTCTCGGTTTCAGATTTAGACCAACGGATGAAGAGCTCATCAATCATTACCTGAGGTTGAAAATCAACGGCCGTGATTTGGAGGTCCGAGTCATCCCGGAGATCGATGTTTGCAAGTGGGAGCCATGGGACTTACCTGGTTAGTCTCTCTTCCTCTTCTTCTTCGTCTTCGGCGAAATTTAATGAACAGAGAAGAGGAAATGAAGCTCTGTGATTTTGATTAGGTTTCTAGGGTTTATGAATTTGATTTGATAAAATAGGGCTTTCGGTGATAAAAACGGATGATCAAGAGTGGTTCTTCTTCTGTCCTCGTGACCGGAAATATCCGAGCGGCCACCGTTCCAATAGAGCTACTGACATTGGCTACTGGAAAGCTACTGGGAAAGATCGGACTATCAAGTCGAAGAAGATGATTATCGGGATGAAGAAGACTCTCGTCTTCTATCGTGGTCGTGCCCCTAGAGGTGAGCGAACCAACTGGATTATGCACGAGTATCGCGCCACTGACAAGGACCTCGACGGCACTGGACCTGGCCAGGTCTCTCTTTTATATCTTCTTCTTAGGTCAATTTTTTAGCTCCATGGTTGTGACTTTTGAGGATTTGTTCATGGAAATGGCTAGAATCGAGTGTTTATGCTGCTCAGTTTGAATACTTTGATAGTGACCTTTTGGCCTGTGTTTCGATTAACATTCTTCTGCTTATATTTTGATTTTTTTTGTTTGTGTGTTTGGAACAGAATCCGTATGTTTTGTGTCGCTTATTCCACAAGCCTAATGATATCTGTGGTAATGCAAACTGTGACGAAATAGAGAATGTGAATTCCACTCCCACCACCACTAGATGCTCTCCGGACGACACATCGTCTGAGATGGTACAAGAAACAGCTACATCTCATGCACATGCTTTGAATACACCAGATGATGCGGAGAGGTGTCCAAGCGACAAAGGCAGTGATGTGAAGCCTGACGATCATCCAGGGATGAACAATACTTCTTCTGTCAATCATGTTGAAACTTCTCTCGCTAATGACCGTGTTTTGGGCAAAGCCAAAGTAGAGGTAATACTTATTTTTCAGGTGCTTCTTGGTTTCTCTGTTTGCACTTAGTAAAACCAGCTTGTGCTTTCTTGTGATATAGGAAAATCCACTTGGAAGAGACTTTTCGACTCTTTATGGACCGAGCTTTACTCAAATCGGTGACCAAACATATTATCCAGCGCAGCCAAGCATCGGTTTTGCTGCATCACACATGGATTCAATGTACTCTAGCGATTTCGGGAACTGTGACTACGGGCTACATTTTCAGGATGGTGCTGCTATACAAGATGAATCCTTGGCTGATGTCTTGGATGAGGTGTTCCATAACCATCATGAATCCTCCAGTGACGGGAAAGACTTTTCGCTTCCGAATATGATGCATTGGCCTGGAGTGTCTTCTGAGTATCCGTTTCCCAAAGACGCCGTTGGTTTTGCTAACGGAGGTGCTGAAGCTGCTTGCTCACAGGTAATCAGGAGCTTTGGTAACTCTTAAGCATCTCACATATAATGTGTTCTAAAATGGAAAGAAAGTAGTTTTTTTTGGTAAACTCCATTTTGGGAAAGCGATATAGAAGCTGATGAATGATCCATTTATCTGGGACTGACCATGGTGTTTCTTTATTTTACAGCACTTTGTTCCTGACATTTTAGCTTCCAGATGGGTCAGTGAACACAACGTTGATAGCAAGGAGGGAGTAGAGATACAATCCTCATCCGGATCCTCTAGGACCTTTACGCCACTTCATAGCAACGTTTTAGGGCAGTACGCTTCACCATCTTACGCAAATATCGATCCATTTAACTCGAATGCCAATCAGTCATCCTTTGAGCGAAGCCCTGTTGACGGCAACATTAGTATTAGTCCCGGTGACATTTCAGGGTTGAAGGCTAGGTCTCGGGAGAATCAGACTGATCTGGACTCTGTTGTGAACCAAGGCACTGCTCCTAGAAGAATTCGGCTTCAAATCGAACCGCCAGTTAACGACAAGAAAGAGAGAGGTGGAGACAACTATGAAGAAGATGAAGTACAATCTGCCATGTCCAAGGTAAAGATTCACTCTTGTGGCTAATACGGAGATCCACTTTTCCTTCTCATATGGCCATTGATGATGTGCAGGTCGTAGAGGAGACCGAAAAATGCTTCCTTGACGGAGATAATAGTAGTATACAATGGGTTGGAAGTTTGACGGAATCAGCTAATCTAAGGACTCAGGGAACTGCTCTGAGGAGAATCCGCCTGCAGACGAGACTGCGGAAGCCTCACATAACGCTAAGAGACTCAAACTGCAGTGAAGAAGAAGCTAGCCGTAGCAAGGTACAGGTTTCTTTCGAGTTAACATCAAACATGGTCTCTAAAAATGCAAAGTTAACTAATATTGACATGAATGAAACAAACATTAACAAGCATGATTGGTATTCATTCAACAAGATGCAGGAAAAGGAAGATGTATCATCATCAACAACATGGCAGAGACAGAAGAAGTTAGTGAGGAGCTTGGTGCAGTGTAGTAGCATGGTGATGATAATGGCGGTGATAGTTGTTTTAGTAGGAATGTGGAAAGAGTCAAGAGATGCCAAATGTAGCTTCTTGTTTCATCAATTGGATTCCTTTAAAGGCTTGTTTAGTTGATATATATATATATATATATATAGCGCCTCATGTGTTCTTTTTGTTGTTTGTATAATTAGTCATGTTTAGTCTGTTTTTGTTTGTTGTGTAGTGTTTTTGTGATAAAAGCCAAATCCTCTAGAATGATTAACAAAGTAGTTATGTTTACTTTCTTTGTAGTTCAAACTACTTCACCTTGTGTCCCTGACAATAAATCAGTGTCGTTTATTAATGTCAGATTTGGATTCAATAATTGGTCCAAGTTTCAAACTTCTTACTCCTTGGAAACCATGTAGTGAGACCTTTCTATTTGGGTCACTAGAAGTATAGTGCCATGAGAGTATGAATTCAAGATGATTGTGTCGTTAAAACAAGTACTTATTCTATTATTTCGATAGTTTCAGTGACTTCTTCTTCATCAGTGAGATTGCAGTTCACTATGTTGCATGGAAACGGAAACGGAAACGCGGAAGCGAAATGTTTCGGAAACGGGAAACGTACATTTTGGAAAATTTAAGTTTGGAAACGTGTATATATAAATAAAATAATATATATATATCAAATATTAAATAACTTAACTAAACATAAATATCATAATGTTCAATATTTAAAATATTTTGTATTAATAATGTTATGCGTTCTATCAGTATAAAGTATAAACTATCTTCAACTATCTTCATCGACAAAAATCTTAAAACTCAATATATAATGCTAAGACTAGTCTCATATAATATAATAAATCAAATTAATAATTTATTTATCTTAAATAATTATACTAATCAGTTAATATTATTATTTGTTATGTAATTATTTAATTATATTTTCAAAAACAATAACTAGTTTCGTCAATTTTAGAAACACAAGTTTCCAATAAGTTTCCAAATTGTAAATTTTAGGAAACGTGAAAAAACGAGTTTCCGACAAGTTTCCGAGAGTTTCTGTTTCGACTCGGACGGAGTTTCCGTGCAACGCCATCCTAAGGGTTTCGAAGTATAAACGTGTGGGTCCCGTTTAAATGAAACGCTCCATGCTCATTTACAGAAAAAACCCTTATATTAATCTTCAAATACAGACAAACCCATCCAAGAATTATTATAATTTTAATATAATCGATAATTTATTTTTTGTTTATTGTCCCTTAGATTTAAGGGATGTTGTATTTGAATGACATAGGAAAACAGGATAAACATCGAGCGGATAAACATCATCCGGTTTGGGAGTGGGTCCCGCATAACAAATAAGTGACCAGGTGCATATCCATCCAATACAATGTGCGTTTTCTTTTTCTCTTCACGGCACACTTGTGTGATTTCTATTTGTTATACAAACTAATTTTGGCGCAACGTTTACATAATATTTTTGTTTCTAAAGTTAAATCGAGTTTATTTGTAGTACAAGTAAAAAAATTAGGAGAAAAACGCTTTGTTAAAATATCTTATAATATACAATTTAATATGAAAATATTATTTGATTATAATTTTTTTTAATCACCCAAAACAGATTGTTACTTAACTTTGTAGTGAGGAGATCAGATTTACTTATTTTACAGCTGATAATATTATTAATTTTGCTAATTGTTCGACATAGTAAATCTAGTTTTTCTTGGTCCTCAAGTATATTTAGTTAAGTTATTATGAAGTTAAAGTTAATTAATGATAGCTAGATTTTGTGTAAATAATGAAACTTTGAAATGTGATTTGTCAGATATGGAAGGATCTTAATTTAATTTAATAGTTATGAGCAGAAAATGATAAGATTAGGAAAGTTGGAAAACCAATAGCGGAGACGGTAGAAGGATACCCCTAGATTTTACTGCCCTTTTTACGACTATATATAATACAATTGTCCAATAAAATAAGAGAAACATATAGAGAAGAAGAAAGAAGAAAGAAGAAAGAAGATTCAAGCGAATAAAGAAAATAAGAATGTTGCTTGTGACGATTGTGGCTGAGATGTTGAAGGAATACACGGTGGTGCTCGCCGGAGTTTTGGAGCATCTCTTCTCTCAGGCGCCTTTTCCGAGGAGAATCCGACTTCATATTTTATACTCTCTTCCTTTCCATAATTCCAATTCCTCTCACCTTCTTCTCCTTCCTTCTCCTCCTGCTTATTCTCGCCATTCATGACCCAAAATCTTGATGTTTTTTTTTTTTCTTTGCTTACTTTGTGATTAATCTTTCAGTTGAGATGTATGTGAATCCAGAGCTTTTTTTGTTTTTGAACTTTATCCAGAGCTTTTGTTGTAAATAAGATCTTTTCAATTATTAATGCATAATTTTGTTGATAAAGAAAAACAAAACAAGTTATTGAGCTTTGTTATTATCTCCTTTTTGTTAATATTCGTTTTACTTGATCTGTTAGTCTTGGCCTAAGAGTTGAGAAGAAGGCTCTGTTTTTCAAAGTCTCTTGTTCGTAAAGATAAGATCAGAGACGCTATTGCACTGAGACGGTGTCAATGGGTCGAGTTTTGTGTCACTGAAACCGAGAGAACTAAACCAAAAAGACAAAAAAGCTGCTTACTCGGTTGTGTTGTTTCTCTCTGTCATTTTGTCTTTCGATCGAGACACAACCGTCCCAACATTATTATTTTATATAGACGTTTTACTGTATTTCGTAGGAGAATTATCTGTTTTCCTTAATTTGTTGAAACATTATTGGTAGGTGTTTTAAAAAAGGAAGAACATTATGTGAACAACCGGTAAAGTTTTTTATGCTAGATTTTTCCTCTAGAAGGTTCTAAATTTTATTAATCACCTCTTTCGTGTCTTGAGTGTCAAGCAGCAAATCGCATTGTTATAGCCCATTATTGTTATACACCTACATATTATTCGGAATTTGAAATTCGATTTTGGTATTCGGTCTGATCCGACTTAAAATTATAATTTTTTTGGATATAAATCATGGTAGTAAGATGACGAATCAGATTTAAGAAAAACATTTTATAGTCAGAATTTTACTAAAATGTTTAATTTTATGAAACTTGAAACCGAATAACACTTCAAACATATATATTTCATTCTAAATGCAAATTCGAAATATCTCTTTTTCGTTTTTAACTATTTGCATGGTTACACGTAGGTCTATGATTTTTACCCAAAAACCAACTTGAAAAACTCGAACCATACCTGAATCAAAATTTAAAAATATACGAATGTTTCTATGTTTTTAGATCTGAAAACTCAAAACTCAAAAAAGTACTAATCCAAACCCATTCCGAAACCCAAAATTTCATGTCTAATTACAATTGAAAAACGATTATAATATGAAAACTAATATGAAAATGGTTACCTTCTTACATAGGTTAAAAAAATAAAAACAGAGGAGGTTTACATGCGTTAGACTGTTAGAGTATCTTCGCTGAGAAATTCTCACATAAAAACATAAAAATTTCATGAATAGAAAATAAAAAATTATTAAAAAATAAAGAAAGAGTGACTGAGTGAGGTTCTCAGTAACCGAACAACCCAATAACCGAACCGAACAGGATCATATTTTACTATCACAGTTTCATTATAATTTTAACAATATAAATTACTCGAAAAACAATTTAAACCTAACAGGATTTCGCAAATCTAAAAGGGTGCAAATGATTATCACCGGAGGAATTAATGAAATAGAGTTTACTGGAATATAAATAACTAGATTAGGTCCTGCATTTATAATTTAGTATTTTACTTTTTGTAGAAAAAAATACAGAAATATAAAAATAAAACCTCATCACTTCTAAAAATAAGTAAAATTAGAAAACGACACTATTAGAAATCATTTTTTCTAATATATACATTATCCTAAATTGAATATGAGTCATGATTCAAATAAATCTTAGTTGAAGAACATGTTGAGAAAAAAATTGCTTCTCATTTCATTTTTTTTTTTTTTATGATAACCAAGGGGATCCCAATGGCTTTTTAGGCCGAAAGACTAATCCTAAAAAGTCTTGCATCTGGATACGTGTTATTCCATCGTTAAAAGCACAGCTAGGTGGCCAAGGCGACTCAAACTCGAAAAAATTGCTTCTCAATTCATTTTAATCACAACACTTGTCATAATCAGATTGATATTTTTATTCTCTATCACACGATAAATTTTTTATTATTTTTTATTTTTTCATAAGGTTAACTTTTTTATAATTATTTGTTTTTTCTTGTTTTGTTATGGTTGATTGTTCTTTCTTCTGATTTTTTATTTTTAAGAAAATATCAAATATTTCCTTTTTCGACAAGAATTAACTTTTTAATTATTTGTTTTCCTTTTCTTAATGTTTATTGTTCTTTTTATGATTTTTTATTTTCCTTCTTTTCACTTTTATTTTCCTTTTTATAAAGATTAATCTTTTGTTTGCCTTTTTATTTATTTTTTATTTTCATTTTTTTCATTAACAAATTTTTTTCTTTTTATTTAGTGACATATGTCACGATCTTAATACATTCTAAACTAATAATAACGCATGTCGCGATCTAATGAGTTATAAAAATCTTAATTATCAAACTCTCGTCACGCGCATCAATTTTATATAATAAGATAAAAAAAAATCTTATTTCACTCATTCCTCTAAGAAATAGTAGAAGAATAAAAAAAAATATTTTTCTTCACAAATTCAGTTTATTTCAATACAATTCCACTACTTTTCAACTTAAATAGTAATTTTTAGAAAAATATTCAATTATTTTAGATTTATTTTTCTACTTATGGAAACATTTGCACCCAAAGTCACAATCATGATACGTAAGAGAAAATATTTCAATAATTATCATTACTCACATTCACACACAATTTCACCAAAACTATACAGAAAGCATCCACAAGACCACATGCTAGTTAGAAGACAAGGTAATTGAAGATGCAAAGAGATTTCTTTTATTACGTTCACAAATAAAATACTCAAAATCATAAAAATTCAAGATATTCAAAGACACAATATGACTTAATTTCTTAAATTTTGAACTAATTCGGAAAAATCTTTCAAATCGACACATAAAACCATAACTAATAATAATAGTTTTTTTTGATAAAAAAATAAATATCTAATAATAGTAGTTCATCAATAACATATAATGTACAATAGGTCAATAATGAAGAAGTTAATAAACTAGGTTAACATCAAATTAATCTAATGAATTAACATCAAATTAGTCTTACGAATAAATTTATATCCCGTACACAAATATATGTAGTGATTGCCGTGCAGACTGTCAATGCTTTAGAGTTTTATACAGTCATCACAGTTAAAATTTTACCAATTAAGACTTTATAAATTTTAAAAGTCATAAAAGTCTCAAAAACTGTTTTTCTTCTTTGATTTCATTATTTTCTTTAAAGTCTTCACCATTTAAAGTTTTTCTCTCTTCATATAAATTAATTATATTTTCTTTTTCCTTCACTTCAAATAAAGTAAAATTTATATCTGAAACTATTATTATTTTACAATAAATATATTTTTCAATAATTGATAACTATATTTTTTTCACTTATTTTAAGATTCATTTTACCTCATAATTAATTAAAATTTGACTTTGTTATTTACTTCTTATTACAAACAAAACAACAAAATCAAAGAAAAATTCAAATAAAAAACTAAAATTTAGTAATTTGAATATTTATTTTATTTACAAAATAAAATCTACTTTTTATATATTTTTAAAAAATATATTATTTAAAAATAACAGTGTTCTCACAGTTTTTGTTATCAACTAGACTTTTAAAAATATTTAATGTTATAATCATAGTTCTTAAAGAATTTCCACAGTCCACAGTTCTAAACAATCAAGCCACGTTATGAAATACAATCCTTTTCTAAACAACGGTATGACACGTAAACGGTTTTTTTTTTTTTTAGGTCAGCCAACGGTATCACACGTAAACAGTTTTTTTTTGGGTCGGCAGATAAAAACGATTTAAAATTAACTTGTTAAACAAAAAGAGACTTGGCCTGTTGAAGAAATATAGTATATAATTTACGACGATTAATTCTTGTTCTATCTTCTCAAACTTGACCTTCTACAGTAGAACCAAACAACATTAGATTTAATTGAGAGTGGTATTAGTTTTTATCTTTGGCGAGATTATACACTACACATGAATAATAACCATCACTCAAATGATCAAATCTTAACATTCACAAAAAAAAAAAAAAAAAATCACTCAATTTAATTGATTTAGATATTAAGTAATTATATTATATTTAAAGATATGTTTACTTTACATTTAAAATCATAATTTTGAAGAAGAAAATTTTAAAAAATTTTGAATAATATTTAAGGTATTTACAAAAATGCTAAAAATATAAGGTGGGCTATGTCAAATCCTGAAGTTTCGTCCTCATCCGAAATGACGACGAGTACCGACGCCGTGTGTTTTTTGTTTTTTTAATAGACTCTTGACCTGAAGAAATAGCTTCGTCTTTTCGTAAATCAGGCAAAAACCAAATTAAAAAAAAAAGAGGAGGGGAAGGTGAAAAACCTTCTACAAATCCCTTCCCTCCTTCTACTTCTCCACCAAGATTCATAGCTTCCTGTCTCCGCCATATCCACGGAGAGAAAGAGAAGAGATGAATCAGTGTAGTCTCGGAATTAATGGTCTTTCGCCTTCCGCTCGACCTTTCCCCATCGGTTCTCCTTCTTCTTCTTTCTCCATCACTGCTTCTAAATCTGAACACGAAGAGTCTATCTGGGGTGATTACAATTTAGACCTCTCCTTCTTATCCTCCGATGACCAGAGAAGTGCCCTTGATACTGATGATTCTCTATCTAACTTGTCTCGCGATGCAGAGACGACCAAAGGTAAAATTCAAAATCGCACTCTTCTCTCTCTCTCTCCTTGTTGTTAGCGTCGTGTTTGTGAATTTTTATATGCTATGTGTTTGGATAAAGGACTCGGACTAGGAACATAGATTTTGTGTGCACGAGCTAATTTCGTGGAGGCTTTTTTTTCGAATTGCTGCAGAAGGACAGATTTTGGAGGACGCTATAGTCTTGTTAAACCCTAATCCAGTTTCCTCGAAACTGCCTGAGCTGCTGATTGAGTCCTCTAAAGACGCTGGTGATGACTCTGAGGAAGATACCCCTTGCTGGATTGGGATACTTTCTCGCAAGAATCTGTCCCCAGGTGCCAAATCTGTTGTGACTAAAAGGCGCTCTACTGATGATCTTAGTGGGTTTCATCAGTTGAATCCTTTGGCACCTCAGTTTATACCATCAAGTTCTAAGAAGAACCTCGACACGGACGGAGGAAAATGTGAAGAGAATGGTTCTTCGTCTTTGAAGAAGTCTTTGTCTTCAAATTTTCCATCGTCATCAGGAGATTTCAGCATAACCGATCAAGATGACGCAGCAGCAAGAAGTGGAGGCGTCTTGACTCCAAATGCAGATGGAGATATCGTTTCCAAGACCGTGAGCGTATCGGATTCAAGAAGTGAATTCCAACCATCTAAAAGGTTGGATCCTTCGGCCCCTGTTTTCGTTCCCTCTAGCGCAAAACCGAGTCCTTCTCTCCATGAGAAGCAAGGAGCTTTTGAGGCAGATGCAAATTCGATTTCTGATAAGGTCAAAGTAGATGCACGTTCTGGAGAGGTTGGTCGCAGTGAGAAGATTCAAAATTCTGACCGTGTTCGTGAATCAGGTTCAACATCTTCATACAATGCAAAACTAAGTGGCTCTAGCAACAAGCCTCATGGTCAGCGGAGATTGAATCCACTAGCCCCTCAGTTCTCTCTTGCAGATGCTAAACAAAAAGCATACCGCAATGAGAACAGTGCCGGTTTATCCTCTCCAACTGGTTATCCCAACATGTCTCCTGGAAGTTCTTCACTTATCTCTTTAAAGGCGGACAGCAGCAACTTCGGCTCTGCTAAGTGGTTTTCAGTGGAGCCAAAAACTACACTTTCTGTGAAGGGTGATACAGATTTTAAGCATCCTCTTCCGTTCCACGTCGTGGACGCTGCAGCGAGTTCATCTTCAAGCGATGCGAACGCTTTATCTGGCTCATCTCCAAAGATGGATGTGAAGAAACTACTTGCAACGATGCATGGACTGTCAGAGTTACTAACACTTGCACATGGTTCAGATTCATCCAATGCGAATGCGGATGAGGTTGATCTCGTTAACAGCACTGTTCAGAATCTCAACTTGTACATTCAAAACAGCATTCAAGAACAGGCTGGGTATCAAAGCGTCGCACGAAACAATTCATATGATATACAGCTTTTACCTAACAAGAGTAATAAGGTATGTTGTTCTTATGTATATTTTGGCGGCTTAAAGCCGCATGAGATTTCATTGAACATGGATAAGCACATTACATTCATTTAGAACATAGGAAGGAAATGTAGCATCATCCCTTGCATAGTTTACAAAGAAATGGTATTGTGTTAATGGGTCACCATGATTCCAAATCTTATCTATTAGCTATCGATTAGAGACCTTCAGCTTCCAGGGGCAAACAATATGACTGTCGACCTTGATGTTATAAGGAAGGAGAAATACTCTGAGACGGTCCCAGATTCTCGTTTGTATGAGTACGGTGTGACCAATGATAACGGCTTTGGTCAGGTATGGTTTTCTTTCTGCATACTTGAGATGTGATATTTGGTGTTTATTACCTTTGGTTTTGATCACATGAAGGTTGTGGCTCAAAGTGGTTACCAATACCAACAGAGTCATTATCAAGGCGAGGAGCAGATTAACCAACATGCTCTGTTCTATAAAAGCTTATGGCTGAAAGCTGAAGCAGACAGGTGTTTGATGGTTTACGAGACATCTCTTTCGTAGAAAGGTGACATCAAATCATATCCGTAAATATACTCACATCCTTGACTTATAAATTCAGAGTGAAGTTTGAAGAGGCATTTTACATGTCGGATCGGTAAGGCTTTGCACAGGGTCCTTTAGAGCAATTTGTTTTTCGATTTTTGCAGGTTGGCATGTAAATTTCAAAGAACAACCTTGAAGATCTCCAATTTCTGGATGGAGACTATTAAGGCATAGAACGATGTGCACAAGGACGAAGTTGGTGCTTTCTTTTTACCACTAACCTTCTTCTGTGCTTGCTTTACTTGCATCATGCTAATTAGTTAGAAACTTATATCTTTCTCTTGCCAGGAATGTGGGTGCTGTTTGGACACGTGGATCCGTTTGGTTGCTGAAGTTTCTTTTTTAATGTTTTCTTGTTATATGTGGTCCTGATCTTTGATTATCAGATGTGTAAAACAATCCTTTGTTCACCACTCTGTGTTATGTACTAAAGTTTGAAAACCATTACAATACTCGGCTTTTTCTTCGACTCAAATGCCACCCTGCAAAGTGCAAACTAGTGACCCCAAATTAGAGAAAATGACCTGAAAAGAGTAATCTTTCAAAATGATCTTCCAAGAAAATGGTAGGCATTAGGCAACAAGAAACATTGAAACAAAAGCGAAAGGACAGTCTAAGCGGTGGTGGCTCTTGTAACTCAAGTCTCTCTATGTCGTGAGTTCCATAATGGCGGAAACAATATCTCCATCATTGGCCTTTAATGACTTCACAGCTTTGGCCTTAGAGACACCTGCCTGTGTCATCACAAGATCAACGTCTCTTGCTTCCACTCCTGTGACATCAACATCGTCTTCATCTTCTTCCTCTACTTGTGGACCCGTGGCAGCTTCAGAAGCATTGTTAGATGCCATGTCAGGCATCTTGAACCTCTGAGCAGCTTGTGTTTGTAGCTGAGTGCTCAGGTCATCGATCTTGGCCTCTCCGAACACGACATAAGTCTCGGAATTGGGACTCTTGTACACATCTGGCTTCGAGATCACAAATAACACCTGACGGATGCAATAGTCTCCAGAATCAAACCTCGTTTGCTTGGAAAAACAAAATTTGAGAAATGAGAAGATTCTTGTTAGAAGGTTTTTACATTCTTGGATCTTTTGATTGTCACTCTGCTGACATCTGAGATAGGTTTCATGCCAAGCTTTAGAACAGCTTTGCGGCTTTTCTTCTCGCTTCTACTTTGCTTGGAATTCTCATTTCCACCGTCTCCTTCACCTATATACACACAGTCATAAACTTGTACATGAAAACTATCAACGTATTCTAAAGTCGAATTAGAATTTACGAAACAGAGTAGCTGCGAAAATGTGGGTTTTCTGATTTCTACAAACCTCAATTTCATAATCCTAAAAGACTAACCTTATCCACAATTATGATTTCACGAAACATTCGCAAACCACTCGAAATCAAACGCATGAATCAAATCAAACGAATGCATTCCGGTTAACCGGAGAGAAAATGAAAGGGAGAGAAGAAAAACCTTCGGCGTCGTCGTCGTCGTCATCCTCACCGTCTTCCACGTCCTCCACAACAACATCATCTTCCTTCTGTGTCCGCCTCACAAAAACTTATCAAAATCGAGCATCCTTCGTTTCTGATTAGAAAAATCGAACAGAGGAGGAAAAGAAAAATAAAAAAAAACGAACCTCGAGTTTCAGTTGCTCTTTGATGGATTCAGTCAGATTCTCCTGCGATTCGTCTTCCTCCACAATAGGTCCCGGCATCTTTGTTTCCTTCGCTTCTTCTTTAACAACGATCAACAAACACACAGAAATAAGATAACGCAGCGAGAGACAAAGCCTTTCCAGCTTTCTTCTATCGCAGTGACGATGAAGAGCATATCTCCTGCTACGCGGTACACCCTATCCAAGCCCAATAAAACCCAATGGTCTCAATTTGAAAGCCCATTGGGCCTAAGCCCCTAAAACTTTTATCACTTTCGTCTCTGGTGTTCGTTCTTCTACAGAAGCTTCTGCCTTATATTCCACTCTTTTTCAAAATTTCTTCAAAATTGTCTGCTTTAAAATTAAAAGTGGTCAAAGCAAAAGCTATTACTTCTTCTTTGTATACAAAAGAAATGAGGCGTTCACAATTTTGACCGAAACTCTCAAACATATTTTACTTTGGTTAAGATTCAGAAAGCAAGAAATTCGAAAAATGGAAGAACAAAACCTTTCCTTGTACGCTATGATCCTATCGAGCTCCTCTGTTCTTCCCATGGTTCTGAAAACAGCCATTGATCTTGGCCTCTTCGACATCTTAGCCGAGTTTGCTCCTTCTTCTTCCCTCTCTGCTTCTCAGATCGTCTCTCTATTGTCTACTCAAACACAACAACAACAACATCATGATTCAAGCTTGGTCAGTCGGGTTCTTCGATGTTTAGCGAGTTATTCCATAGTCACTTGCTCTGTTTCCGCTGAACACGGTGCGGTATATGGCTTAGCTCCTGTTGCCAAGTACTTCACCAAGAACCAAGATGGTGGTGGCTCGTTGGCTCCTTTGGTGAATTTGTTTCAGGACAAGGTCGTGACTGATATCTGGTAGATCATCATTAACAACATCCCAACTCTTTTGTCTGAAAAAAACACACGATGATCTCTGCCTTGTTTTCCTATCTTGAACTTTCCCTGATTTTGTGTTTAAGGTACAACCTTACAGATTCTGTTCTTGAAGGAGGGCTTCCATTCAACAAGACTCATGGCTCGAGCGCGGTCGAGTTAGTGGGGAGAGATTCAAGATTCAGACAAGTGTTTCAAAGCTCCATGAGAGGTTTCAATGAAGTTTTCATGGAAGAAGTTGTGAATAAGTACAAGGGTTTCGATGGTGTGAAGTCTCTAGTGGATGTTGGTGGTGGAGATGGTTCTATTCTCAGTAAAATCATCTCCAAGCATCCTCACATCACCAAAGCTACCAACTTTGATTTGCCCTCTGTTATCGTCAACACTTCATCAGCTTCTTCAGGTATATAATTCAACTTCTTGTTGTCTTGTAAATATGATTTGAAAGATAATATTTTTGTGTGTTGTAGGCATTGAGAATGTTGCTGGGGACATGTTTATAAGCATTCCTAAAGGAGACGCCATTTTCATGAAGGTTAGTTTTTTGGAAGGTTGCTTAATTCTTTCACAGAATGTACTTAAAAACTAACAATAGAGGCCATTTCTTGTGTGTTTTGTTATAATTACAAACAGTGGATTCTCCATGGCTGGGACGATGAGCATTGCGTGAAGATACTCAGAAACTGTTATCAGTCGATACCGGAATATGGTAAGGTGATTGTGATCGACATGGTCATCCCAGATTTACCAGAAGATACTCTATTAGACAGAAGCTTGTTACAGTTTGAGTTATTCATGATGAACATGAACCCATCAGGGAAAGAAAGAACGAAGAGAGAATTCGAGGTCTTAGCTTGTCTCGCTGGATTTTCTAATGTTCAAGTTCCGTTTACATCTCTCTGTTTCTCAGTGGTAGAGTTCCACAAGAGCGCTTGATGTGTACTACTCGTATATTATTTAGTTGAAGTATATTCAATAAGATAAAAAGAATAGACATTTTACTTCGAAGTTTAGTTTCACAACCAAGTTTACATCTATCTATTATCTATTACTGATAAAAGTTGACTCACCTCTAAGGGTGTCCACATGAGATTGAAAAAATAATAATTTGATTGGTCCATATAGCATTAAATATTTTACAAATTTTAAAATTATATTATTAATACAAATATATAAGAGATAAGAAAATTATGTAAATGTGTATTAACAACAAAAATATTAACCTCATACTCTTTCTGTTCCACAATATTTGATGTTGTAGGTTTTTTACATAAATTAATAAATATTTAATGTTAAGTTATTAATAAATTGGTTTCTTAAACCAACTACTTTTTATTCAACACTACCCAATAGGCAATAGTATTCAAGTATTCAAATACTTTTAACTTTTTGTTTTTGAAGTTTGTCATTAAAACATCAAACAATATGGAACAAAGAAAAAAAACTTAAACATCAGATATTAAGGAACAGAGGGAGTATAACATTAGGAATATTTCGTAGTCAAAATAGAAAATCTAATTTTTTATATCTATTACTTATAAAAACTGAAAGTATTTGATATATATTTTTTTAAAAAAATATAAAAACAATATATAGTCAATCGATTTTGCCACTCAGGTATACTCGTACTTGTGGGAATAGTCATTACAGGAGCTGCTTCCGGAATCTGGACGGTGAGGAAGTTTGTTGTTTCGGAAGACGGAGGTGCGGATGCAAGTGTCGCTCAGTTTGTGAAATGGGTGATGCGTTCTGTTGCCGCCAAGTTTATTTTCCAGGTGAAAATGTCTTCTTGCTTATGCTTTGCTAATCTTAGTGTTCTAGTTGGTGAAAAGATTATTAGATATAGGAATCTCTCAATCTCTCATATACCCCATCGTCGCTAGGGTTTAAGGACATTGTCTTCGTGAGCCCTGTGTGCCAGGTTTCTTTACTGAGCCTTTTCCTGCTTGACGTGAACAACTGCCATCTGATTCAATCTTGATCTCTCTGAAAACCTTTTGACCCCAAGCACCTTTCCCTAATTTCTCCCCAAAACAAAACAAAAACAGTTATTTGAATGTTTTTTAGTAAAATAATAATAATATATATATTAATATATGGTTGAGACCAGTCCAAATCAAACAAAAACTGTGTCGTAAAAACTATAACAGAAATCGAAAGGAAGACAAAACAGAATCATAAAGTTTCATTTTACCATATATGAAGAAACAATTTTTATTTCTTTCACTATTCTTTTGATTAGAATGTATAGTTTGGTAAACATGGAATCAAAATTCCAAAAGTAGTAAAAAACTTACTTGGCTTTGGAGATTCGTATTGTACTCGAGCTAATGATGTGTTTAATAATCCAGAGAACAATAGAAGACTTAAACTTAGCAAGCATACCAGGACGATATTCATCTTTCGTTTATTTAGAAAATATGAATTTCAAAATGTAAATTTGCGCATTTATATATAGAGAATAAACTTGGGCATTTCAATATTAATTCCTTCCGTAGATGAAATCTAGTCTTCTCTGAATTGGTCCAACTTAATTTTTGATTATTGTAAAGAACAAAGTCCATCCATGTTCTATTTAAGTTCAAACGAGATTAATTTAAGCAGCGAAAGCTTTTGTTATTGAATAAAATTTTTTAAAGGTTGAATAAGTTCGGTTTGAAGTACGAAAGGACCAATTATTAAGTTGCTCTTCTCAGTATTATAAATAAGACCATCTCTTGTAATCCTTTTTGTCACTTCGAGTTAATAAAGTCGTACTCCCAAGTCCCACATCTTCAATATCTCATCATAAAACATGTGCTATTCTAGTTTCAACACATGGATAGAAAAAACAGTGAATAAATTGGTGTGGACTTAATAAATTACAGGCGTCGTAATGAACAGAACGACATAAAATGTTTGCTTTTTGTTCGACATAAAATAGTATCGTAACAGAATCAAATTTTATATGTTTTTTTAATAACTTTTTTGGTCTTGGTCTTGTATGTCAACTTGCTCCAAACAAAATGTATTTATAGAAGAGAAAATTGAAGTTGGACCGATTCAGATTCATACAAGAAACTCAAGTATCAGGATTAGTCTAAACTCAAGTGTTAGTCTTCTATAAAGGAGTACATAAATTTGAAATTAACGATGTGACTCAGCACCTAACTTTAGTGCATGTTCTCTACATATAAATACACACTAATTACATAGCCGAAAATTTATCAAACTTAAGAGTTTAGACCAACAACAAAATTAAAGACCTACAAAAATGAATGTGGTTCGGTTTATAGCTTTGGAAATTCTCTCGTTCTTTGCTTCATCAGACACAACCTTCGCTGGATTACCATACGATTACGAACCTCAGAATACAAGTAAGTTTCAAATTTTGAGAAACTTCTTCTTTCATCTCTCGATTTAGTTTTCTATTTTTTTTAGAAATTAATATTCAAAGTTTTGTTTTGTTGGAAAAGAAATTGGAGAAGGGGTTTGGGATCAAAAGCTCCTCATCAACAAGACCAGGGGTGAAGCAAAGCCCAGTATATCACGGCAGGGTAAAGGAAAATGACAATGGAATAGTTCTGAAGATTCTTATTCGGTCAACGGGAATTTAATGTTATAGTGAGAGGCATTGGTATGATATCTAGCTTCATATACATAACAATATGATCAATTTGTATATTACTCTCTTTCGTATGTTTGAATAAATATTTCTTCTTGAATGATGTAGCTGAATATCGGTTTATATATATTGACAAAGAAGAATATAGCTATTTCTTTTCATCAATGTGAATCGTTTTCTATTCAGCAAATGTCAATTGCATGTGTTAATAAGAGAAACAAATGTCAACTGCATGTCAATAAAACATGAGAGAATCATTCGAAGTGATATAATATATTAGCCGTTTGAATTGTCGTCGCTGTACCACTGAGCTAAATTGGCATTTCTTTTACAAAATATTAAAAATGCGGTGAGCGTGGATCGAACACGCGACCTTCAGATCTTCAGTCTGACGCTCTCCCAACTGAGCTATCCCCGCTAGATGAACGTCATATTGTAAAATGAAATTTGAACCCTGACCTGAGACATCTAAAGCATATATATACAAACACAGCCAACTGTGCCAAAGTAATTTCAAAAGCATATTCCTAACCAACCATGGTAGAACTCCCTCTACTTCTACACGACATATATATTAAATTAATCGACAAAACAATGAAGAACCGTCTAAACTCGATTGGTGCGTTAGGCGACAATAAATATGAGGAGAGGCTCATGTTTTGGTTTGCTACAAGAACAATTTGAAGTATCATGATTTGTGTCTTTTATAAACTCTTCAAAAACACTTAATTGTACAATTTTTGCTTTTTAAAATTTCTTTAGAGTTAAAGGGACTTCATTAATTTTTAAAACAGAGTTTTACACATGCGAGCATTACATCAAATCTTGAAACATGTTTGGAGGAAACTGAGTTAACCTTCCAATCCAGAGAATATAAAATCGGTAAATTATATAATCCATAACATTTCATTGCGTTAGATGGTTGACTATATTTCCTCCATGATCTCACAAAACAAGTTTTCAAACTAAACAAACTACATATCGATCGATCTTACGTTACTTTATCGACTGGTGGTATCGTTGTCCAATTCATAATTAAATTCAATTCATAATTAAATTTAATTATAGATTATACGGGTGACATAAGTTAATCCTGGTGATCGATTATAAAAAAAAGAAGTTAATCATGATTCCTAACCCTATAATTATATTAAAACATCATATGAACGTAGTAGCGTAGTTTGAGAATCCGTACCTAGGATCCATTTTGGAAAGATTGATGACATGAAATAGATTACAATATTCTAGGATATGTTAAAACATAAAACTGCAAGTCTATGGAAACGTTTCAGTATTATTATAGTTTCAACGAAGGAGATTACAAGTGTGAAAAAAGATGATTACATTTTTTTTTTTTTTTTGTTGACGACTATGATGATTACATATTTAAGCCAAGAAAAAAGAAAGAAAAGATAATTCCACATAAGGATCTCCCATATTATCACATGCAGATTGTCGCTAGAGTTTTGGACATGGTGGTTTTCGTGAGCCTTGTTTCTTTGTATAGTACTGTGGTCCTGGAGGTGAACAACTGCCACCCGCTCCAATCTTGATCTCCCTGACCATTTGATCCCAAACCCCTTCTCCTATTTATTTTCCAAAAGAGAAAACAACAGTTAACTAATCAAAATTGAATGTTTTTGGTTTTAAAAATCTTTATATAACCCAGTTGAACCAACCCAAACAAGAATCAAACTGTATCGTAAAATATAGTGCAAAACCCAAAAGAAAGAACGAAGAAATAAAATCATTCAGTTCAATTTTTCCAATATACTGAAATAACTAATTTTTTTTTTTTTTTTTTTTAAATATTCTTTGATTCGAATGTATTTATGCTAACATGGAATCAAATTTCATAAAGTTTAGTTGTTACCATTTATGAAAAAAATAATTAATTCTTTCAGTCACTTCACTATTCTTTGCTTTTTTTTTTTTTTTTGATAAGGATCTATTCTACTCTTTGATTTGAAGGTAGATTTTGCTAAACATGGAATCGAAATTCCAAAAGGATATATAAAAAAAAACTTACTTGGCTTTGGAAATTCGTATTGTACTCGGGCCAGTGCTGTGTTTGATAATCCAGAGAACAATAGAAAACTTAAAGTTAGCAAGCATGCCAGGACGATATGCATCTTTTCGTTTATTTAAATTATGAGTTTCAACATGTAAGTTTGTGCATATATATAGAGAGAGAATCCAGTCCTCTCGAATTTGTCAAACATTATTTTAATTATTTTGGAGAACAAAGTCCATGTTCAAAAGTTTATTTGAGCTTAATCCCAAAAGCTCTTGTTGTGGGATAAAAAATCCCAAAAAGGTGGAATGCGTTCGGTTCAAAGTACCGAGTACGAATTGACAGATTATTAAGATCGTTGTCCTACTATCTTCTCAATATGAAAATAAGACTTGAACGTATTAATTGTACATATGTGAACTGTTAATTATTATTTGCTGTTTGTAATAGGCCTTGAATATGGGATCACATAACAACGTCGTAAGTTCGTAACTCGTAAAAAAGACGAAGACAGTAAATATATTCTTATTTCACATATGTACGTTACTACGATTAATGCTTTATTTCTACGTGTGCGTTTGTCAATAAGTGTTCTTGTGATGTTTCCCTTTCATTTGTACGTGACTACTTTGAATGGTTGTCTCGTTTTTTAGCGGACATAATGTTCGTTTGAAAACACTTGAGCCTAATTTAATTTATTTTGTGACCGCCACATCCTTTTTAGTTTAATGAAATGACCACCATACATCAGAATTCGAGTTCAACGTATTACACAAAATGTCTTTGAAAACACTTCGATTGTGTTGTGTTGCATAAATTAACGGGTACGGTTGTCTATTACATTTGTGAGAAGAACTTAAAAAAACGATACACAATAATAAGTGTGCGTTTGTCTATTGTAAAATATTACAGTTCTTTGGGAAATTTCATTTATGTAAATATAATGAATGATCAAGATGCATAAAAAATGGCTCACATAACAGCGTCGTAATAAAGAGGACGACAGAAAAATATTAATTCGCTATAATTTTTCTTTTCTTGGTCTTGGTCTTTTCAATTTCTACTTCCACTTGTTCTCCACACGACGTAGAAAAATATGAAATTGGACTAAGTCAGTTTCATACAGGTAATTCGAGAGTCAATATAGCATTTTCTACAAACAAGTATATATAAATATACTAATAAACGTGTTTAACGAATTTACCAAATCAAAAGTCAATATTTTACTCAGTACTATAGATTCGAAATTAACGACGTAGCCCACTACGTAACCTTATAGTGCATGTTCTCTACATATAGCGTTATTTAGTTGGTTTCTATGTTATGAATAAAGCTGGGAGACACACACAACTCNAAAAAAAACCCCCACAAACCCCCAAAAAAAAAAAAAAAAAATACACGACGTGTCGACGGTACATATTACAGAACTGTTAAAAAACCTTTAAAGTTTAAACCAACCAAAAATCCAGAAAAAAATGTACGTGGTTTCGGTTAGTAATGTTGGTCATTCTCGTGTTCTCTGCATCATCATCAAACACAGTCTTCGCTCGATCTCTCCATACAAGTAAGTTGCTTGTTTGTGAGAAACTTCTTACTTTGTCTCTCAACTCTGTTTTCTATTTCTTAAAAGTTAGTACGTTAAAGTTTTTCGTTGAAGAAATAGAAGGAGTTTGGGATAAAAATGTCCTCAACGAGATCAAAGGTCATGTGGAGCGCAGCAAATCCCCACCTGCGGGTCACGGACGTCGCTCTATAGGTCCCGATCATATGTAATTTATTTATCACGGACATCGGAGGTTTTTTCAAATATTTTTGATTAACCTAAATAAAAATTAAATGTAACGTCTCGGAGAGGCATTGTTCCGAGAACTCATTTCATATTATGTAACTATTACCTCAAATAGAATTTTGGTGAAAATATTATTATTACATATACGAATCTCTCTGATTTATAATGCAATGAAGATACATATGATTATCAGAAATTTACATACAATAATAAAGGAAATGGAACGTTACTGATTAGTTGATTCTAATCTCAGTGATACTACTTTACTTGCATAATCCTTTACTTAACTTGTCATTCTCTTGCCAGAAGTTCCTGGACATTGTTTGGATGTGGAATTGCTCCTTGGATGCTAAAGATTTCAACGTTTTCTTGTTATGATTGCTATCAACATCTCGGTTTGCGTACGCAATCGCCTGAGCTCAATCGGATCCTTGGGAGACTGTGCTTACAAACAGGGGATGCAACGGTGGTTTGCTGCAAGACCTCCGTGAAGACCATGAGATCTTCTTTACTTCAAACGTTTATCATGTCTGCTTAAACTCTCTTTCAATCTAATGTTGTAAAACAAACTTCTGTACAAAGGTTTTTTTTTGTTGAATAAATTTAACATTCATTCAAAAAAAAAAAAAAAACATCTCGGTTTGCAGATGTATAATTAAACAAACATCTGTCACTCTTTTTATAGTAATTCCATCTTTTTAAGTCTAGATTTGATCAAAGTCAATAATGTTCCAAGAAAATGGTAGCCAAAAGGTAGCAAGACAAGAAAAAAAAAAGAAACAAAATCACAATGGACAGATTTGAATTTTTCATCATGATCGATTTGATTTTTTACTTGATAGCATACAGAAGCATATCATTAGAGAGGATTAAAAAACTCGAGGGACAGTTTTCATAACATATATATGCTATCAAGTAAAAAAATCAAATCTTGAAACATATTTGAAATAGAGGTTGATCGATCTTTACATAAAGAGAATGTGAAGAGATTAATTCTGAATTTATGTAAAAGCAAAAGTAATTTTTTTTTTTTTGATAAGAAAAAATGTAATTCGGTTTATTAACCTTAATTAGTTTTGCTTTTACATCAATTAATCTTAATTAACATTTTGCTTTTATATGAGACTCTCTTCACATTCTCTTTATGTAAAAGCAAAAGTAATTTTTTGTGTTGATAAGAAAAAAAAAATTCGGTTTACATTAACTATAATATTTTTCATCAATTAGTTTAAGAAGAAATTTGAAAAGGGTGTAACAGATTTTCAAACATAGACTGATCATATTTATTTTTATTTTTGATCAAGGTAATTGTTACATATATGAAACAATTTATCGGAACAATGCCTCTCCGAGACGTTACATTCTCAGGTTAATCCAAAATCTTTGAAAAGCCTCCGATGTTCGTGAAAATAAATCCCTATGGTCCCATACCATTGCCGGGTTTAGGTCCTTTAGGAAATTGTCCTTGACCTGCACGCTTTGATGTGCTGGGGCCCACAGGCTTGACCTCGTTGATGAATTTTTGATCCCAAACTCCTATTTCTTTACCGAGAAACTTTAGTCAATAACTTTCAAGAAAAACGAAAACCGAATATAGAGACAAGGAAGAAGTTTCACACAACAAGTAACTTACTTGTATCTCCGTATGGTTCTGATCGAGCGAAGACTGTGTTTGATGATGCAGATAACAAGAGAATGATCAACATTACTAATCGAACCACGTACATTTTTCTTTTGGATTTTGGTTGGTCTAAACTAATAAGTTTATGAAGTTCTGTAATCGGATTCGGTATCCTCAAATTGTTGGGAAATAAAAACTTACTTGGCTTTGGAGATTCATATTGTACTCGGGCCAATGCTGTGTTTGATAATCCAGATAACAATAGAAAACTTAAAGTTAGAAAGCATACCAGCAGGACGATCTTCATTTTTTTCGTTTATTTAAATTATGAATTTCAATATGTAAGTTTGAGCATATATAGAGAGAATAGCTTGTACATTTCATTCAATATATCTTTTAGAAATGAAATCCAGTCTTCTTTGAATTGGTCCAACTTAATTTTATTTATTTCGGAGAACAAAGTCCATGTTCAAAGTTCATGTGAGCTTAATTTAATCAGCAAACGCTTTTGTTGTTGGATTAAAAAAATCTAAAAAGTTGAATAAGTTCGGTTTAAAGTACCGAGTACGAATTGACAGATTCTAAAGATCCCATATATATATATTGTTGTCAACTCGTCCGACTATCTTCTCAATATTCTAAAATAAGACTTGTATGTATAATCTAAACTAATAATATTTTGTTTGTAATAACTAATAAACCTTGAATATGGGATCACATAACAGCGTCGTAGTAGAGAAGACGACATAATTTTTTCTTTCTTTCTTTCCTTTCGCTATTGTTTTTCTTTTTTGGTCTTCGTGTTTTTGTACTTCCACTTGTTCTCCTCCACACGACGTAAGTATAATAGTTTAGAAAAACAAGAATTGGACTAGTTCAGATCCATACAAAGTAATTCGAGAGTCAAAATTACATCTTCTACAAACAAGTATATAAATATACACTAAAAACCGTGTTTAACGAATTTACCAAATCAAAATCAACATTTTCCTTAGTATAAACTCGAAATTAACGACGTAGCCCACTACGTGGCCTTAGTGCATGCATGTTCTACTCGACGTCTCGACATATAAATACACGACGTGTCGACGGTACATTACACATTTGTCATTACACAACTTCTAAAAACTTAAACAGTTTAATTAGACCAACCAAAAATTCAAAAGAAAAATGGACGTGGTTCGGTTAGTAATGTTGATCCTTCTCGTGTTAACTGCACCATCAAACACAGTTTTCGCTCGATCAGTACCATACGGTTACCAATCTCTCCAAACAGGTAAGTTACTTGTTCTGTGAAACTTCTTCTTTGTCTCCCAATTCGGCTTTATATGTCTTAAGCTCTTAATAAAAGTTACTAATATAATTAAGTTTTTCCGGTAAAGAAACAGGAGATGGAGTTTGGGATCAAAAAGTCCTCAACGAGATCAAGGGTCACGTGGGCCCCAGCACATCAACGCCTGCAGGTCAAAACGCTCGTGCTCCTCCTAAACCTGGCTATGGCAATAATATGTGAATAACCTGAATAAGAATGTAACCTTTTTTTTGTTAAAAATAAGAATGTAACCTTTCTCGGACATTATACGGATTTTCTTTCTCGGACATCGGAGGTTTATCAAAGATTTTTGATTAACCTGAATAAGAATGTAACTTCTCGGAGAGGCATTGTTCCGAGATCTACTAAAATATCAGAAAAATATTTTTTGATTAGATAATTTATTTGGTGATCTATCCTATTCAAATCCTATTCAATGAAAATCAGATAATTCAACTATTTGATTAGATAATTATTTTGTTAGTTTTCGAAAAAAAAAAAATTACATTTTTAATTAAGTTGTTGTATTAATTCATGTCATCATCTAATCAATATTTGATATATTGCCAACTGATGATTTATAAAAGTTATATATGTCAAATTATCATGGTGCACATTCAATTTTGTATAATAAGATTATTATACATTTGTAAATTGTAAATATATATATTATCTTACGTGTTGTACTTGCTTTTTTCTTTTTTCTTGAGATACAATTTCATACGTGTCATGATTTAGTTAATAAGATTTTTCTCATACGTATTCCCTTCTGGCGCATCCAAGTTATTTTACGTGTCCTATTTACCTTTTTCTTGAAAATAAAATTTTATACATGTTACGATCTAGTGAATATGAGGGTTTAAAATTTTAAATCTTGAAAAATTAATTTGAGGGCTTTATACAATAACACACAGATTTCAGGAGGAAACAAAAAAAAACTAAAACAACTTACCTACCTACCCGGTTAGATATACCGAATTTATCGGTCTACATTTGGCAGTTGACCGGTTTAAATGGTTAAACCGACACTCAACGAAATGCTTCCATCTTCCCTTTTTGAGTTCGTCTCTTTTTTAACTGTTTTTAGTATAAAGAAAATTTTTAATGTCATATAACAGTCTGTAGTTCTGTTTTTTTGTTTCTTTGTGATAATTATAGACAACAATGAATATTTTCACTTCTTACTCCGTTTGCCTCTTACTGTAAAAGAATAAAACGATGATGGTCTAGTATATTTTTGTTCTTGTTAATTTTTCAAAGCTCTTATTGAGAGAGAGAGAGAGAGAGAGAGAGAGAGAGAGAGAGAGATATGGGGAAGAAGAGAGGACATGTATTGGCAGTGCCATATCCAACACAAGGACACATCACACCAATCCGTCAATTCTGCAAGCGTCTTCAATCCAAAGGTCTCAAAACCACTCTCACTCTCACCACTTTCATCTTCAACTCCATCAAACCTGACCCGTCTGGTCCAATCTCCATAGCCACCTTCTCAGACGGCTACGACCAAGGTCGCTTCAACTCAGCTGATCCCATCCACGTCTACCTCCAGAACTTCAAAGTCTTCGGATCCAAAACCATTGCTGACATCATCCGCAAGCACCAGGCTACTGATAACCCCATCACTTGTCTCGTCTACGATGCTTTCTTGCCTTGGGCACTCGACGTTGCCAGAGAGTTTGGTTTATCTGCGGCTCCTTTCTTTACGCAGTCTTGTCCTGTTAACTACGTTTATTACCTTTCCTACCTCAACAATGGAAGCTTGGACCTTCCCATTGAAGAATTGCCTTTTCTTGAGCTTCAAGATGTTCCTTCTTTCATCTCTGTTTCTGGATCTTACCCTGCTTTCTTTGACATGCTGCTTCAACAGTTTACAAACTTCGAGAAAGCTGATTTCGTACTCGTTAATACCTTCCAAGAGCTGGACCTTCATGTTAGACCTTTATCTATCTCTTTCTTACAACTTCCTCAACCAAGTCTTGTTCTTGTTAGTTTTTATTAATTACTCTGTTTCGTTACAGGAGAAGGAACTGTTGTCGAATGTTTGTCCTGTGTTGACAATTGGTCCGACTGTTCCATCAATGTACTTAGACCAACGGATCAAATCAGACACCGACTACGACATGAATCTATTTGATTCGGAAGATGGCGTCTTATGCTCTAAGTGGCTAAATATGAGGCCGCAAGGGTCAGTGGTGTATGTAGCATTTGGGAGCTTAGCTGAGCTTAATAATGTGCAAATGGAGGAGCTTGCTTCAGCCATAAGCAACTTCAGCTTCCTGTGGGTGGTCAGATCTTCAGAGGAGGAAAAGCTCCCACCAGGGTTTCTTGAGACAGTGAATAAAGACAAAAGCTTGGTCTTGAAATGGAGTCCTCAGCTTGAAGTTTTAGCGAACAAAGCTATTGGTTGTTTCATGACTCACTGTGGCTGGAACTCAACCATGGAAGCGTTGACTTTTGGGGTGCCAATGGTGGCTATGCCTCAATGGACAGATCAACCGATGAATGCAAAGTACATACAAGATGTGTGGAAGGTTGGAGTTCGTGTAAAGGTAGAGAAAGAAAGTGGGATTGCCAAAAGAGAGGAGATTGAGTTTAGCATTAAGGAAGTGATGGAAGGAAAGAAGAGCAAAGAGATGAAGACGAACGCTGAAAAATGGAGAGATTTGGCTGTAAAGTCACTCAGTGAAGGAGGTTCCACAGATATCAATATTAATGCATTTGTATCAAAAGTTCAAATCACATAAGTTATGCACAAGATGGTGTTGCAAAGATCTATGCTTTTAATGTCTTTAGCACCATTTTTTTTTCTTAAGTTGATTTTTCGTATGTTTGTATGTTCATCCTCTGGTTTACTTTGCACATCCTCCCTCATTTTGCAATATTTTGTTTTGAATATTCTCAGATACCATTTATAAGTCATAATTTTTTTTGTTATTTTTTGTTTAGTTTGTATTTATTAAGACTATTTAGTTTTAAGCTTTATTAAAGTTGTTTACGTTTGGATGTTAGTTTGTTAAGAAATCTTATCATTTGCTTATTTTCTTTTATTTTTAATGATTTATTGTATAATTATTATTTTTTTAAGAAAACGTGACCAGTTTGTGACTTAATTTTTATGTTTTTCTTCATTTCCAATTTTGTTACAATTTGTAACGAGTTCGGTAACAAAAAAAATGTTAAAAAAATCAATTTTTTTTCATAATTCGGAGTAAATCTCAGATCTATGGAAGGGTCAAGACTAATCTCCTGAAGAGGTGCAGCCCACAGATCGACCATTTCTATGGATATTCAAATGGATCATAAGCAATAGTTCATATCCGTGTAAGTGGAACATAGATCTTTGACCACACGGCCTCAGACAACGAAAATCAAAATGCGACGATTATTTTGTCACTTTTCCTGTAAGTCTGTAACGGTAGTGCATTTTTCTTTTTTTTTAGGGTTACTACAAACGAGAGGAGACTTCAATTATGTTCAAGTGGTGGATAAATGGCCAACCTCTCGGACACGAAATACGGTAGCACATACAATCCGGCCCAGTCTAAGGAGTTTCTATTTAGGGAATATTATCCTTTCAGTTGATGATTATTCTTCCAACACAACTGGTTGTTGTGTCACATTTGTCCAAATAAGTAGTAAATGATATGCAATTAGCGTAACACTAAAGCATACAGGAATACATCTAGAATAGGACTTGTAAACTTAACAAGAACAAAAACATACTAGACCATCATTATTTTATTCTTCTTATTATACTGCAAGATCTGAAAGCTGAAAAAAACCAAGAAAAGTAAGAGGCAAACGGAGTAAGAAGTGAAAATATTCATTTTTATCTATCATTACCACAAGAAAACAAAAACATAACTTATTTGTTTGTGTCTTCTTCACTAATATCCAGTGGCGAATCCACCACATTCACCAGTAGAGACTAGAGAGTGCCACTTGACACTATATAATTATTAAAAATAATAATTATTAAAATATTTTTAGTTACATGTAAAATTTGAATATATTTGTGGAGTAATTAGTAAATTTGACTTATTGACCTCGTTGTATATAATGTTTTTATCTATGAATTTATGTTTGGCTTAGTTATAATTCCCGTAAAAAATATTTCTGGATTCGCTACTGCTACTAGCCTACTATCTGACACTTTTAAAAAAAATATTGGGCTAAAATGTGAGATCTTAATTCGACTTTACTGTCAGATGTGAGATGCAATCTCTGACATTTAGGTTTTGTATATAACGGCGAATATATATATCCTTCACTAGCTCCAATTTCAATTGTCGTATTAGGGTAGGTTAGATATCACTACCTCGACGTCAAAAAAAAGGATATCACTACCTCTCTCCATATATTTAAGATTTATATATATATATCCTTCACTAAATCCAATTTCAATTTGTCGGGTAACTCGGGTTAGGATAGGTTAGATATCACCACCTCTCTCCATATATTTAAGATTTTTCTGTTAAAATTAAAAAGATCATGCATTGAAGCAACTAAGCAAGGACTGAAGCAGAAAAAAAAGGACTAGCAGATCACGCGAACCACGGATTGTTCTGATAGTTATAGGGAACTGATCCAATCACGATATAATAGAAAAATATATATTAGCTGTACGTTAGTGGACAAAGACGTAACTGTAATCAGTTTATAAGAGAAAAATGGAGTATATATTAGCTGTACTTTTGTAGTTGGTTAGTGGTTACCTCGAAACTAATTAAAAAAGCTTTTAACAAAAAAAAAAAGCTGTACGTTAGTGTAATCGAGATTTGCGATCCAAAAGTCAAATAATGAATATTCACTCCTTTTCATATTAATTGTCATTCTTGCATTTTTTATTTGCAATGTATCTGGATATGTTTTGAACTTGATACATCCAGATATTGTCCAGATACATTTTGCCAGAATGATAAGTAATACAATATGAAACAGAGGGAGTAGTATATTACTAAAGTTTTAGTATTATTTTAATTTTTTGTTTTCTAATGATCACGGGATATGATGGATAGTTATCGAAAGGGAGGGAGGAAGTTTTTTGGCAAGAACTTTGATCGGTTCGTTTGGGTGATAACCTCGGGAAATTTTATTTAGGAATGAGAGCAAAGTATACCAACTGTAAGAGTGACCATTTGCAACCTCTCTCTAGTTTTTTCATGAAACTTGAAAGAATTTCTAATAGATTTTGGCAAACGTTAATTATGTATCGAACCGAATACTCAACTATGAACGGTCTATTTTAACAATAAATAATATCCATTAAAACCAAAAAAAAAANAAAAAAAAAAAAAAAAAAAAAACTATGAACGGTCTAAACTGGATAAACAGTCCAAACGGGAAACAAAATAACATAATATGTATCTCCATGAATCATCAAAACAAACAATTTTCGGCTTCAAGATTAATCAGATACGTGTGTTAAAGAGGTTGGCCACTAATCCACCTCTTGAACAAGATTGAGCTCTCCTCGGGTTTATACCCTAACGTGTGCCCGCCTCCCTGTGTAAACCAAACTCATTAACCAATTAAGAAATCTTACGTAAAAAAAGCTTTGCATTTATGCCAATAAAAAATGTGGATCATAAGAGTTACTTTCACAGTGGCAAATGTCATCTTATTAGCATAAGTCGTGGTGTATCTGCGAATAAATAGGTTTAATCAGCTTATACANTTTAATCAGCTTATAAAAATGAGTTAAAAAAAACCAAAAAAAAAAAAAAAAAGAGTAAATGGTGTGTACCCAGCGACTTTATCTAGTATCATCCATGGCCTCCATTTCTCCGTAACGGAAAAGTTTAGAGACTTTATCCATGTTCGAGGTGATATGAAAGGGATTTGCATATCCTGATCACCACTGTTCACCAGAATGTTTTTTTTTACAAACAGTTAAATGAAGCAAGCTTGTGAAGGAAGTTGTTAATTTTTTACCTGAAGATGAGAGATCGAATGCCTTTGATGCTGTTATTCATATGGTATGGTATGGTGCTTTTTATGTCTCGATTATACAGAAGATCCTCATCACATCGTAGCCATTTCTCTCTAGTCCCCTGTAATAATATTTTTAAAAAATACTCACACTAATTTGATCGTAATGATCGAAAATAAAACTTGTCATAGTCATATATATACCTCGACCACTTTAAGTGCGCTGCGTACGATCTCGTTATTAGCCCAGTATTCGGATAGCAAAAACCGATTTGTCTGCGAAGAACAACCTTGTCAATATTCTTGTAAAGTGGCTAGCTAGCCACTGATCTAAAGATACCTAAGAAGCTTACATAGCAATCAGGAGATGTTTCGTCACATTCTGATAATGGAATAAATGCGGGATATATTCTAGAAATGCACTGTAAATATAACCAAGAATTCTAAGTTAGTGATTTTAGACCATTAAATATAAAATTTGTGCAGCTAAAATTCTAGAATGTGTGAGTGTGTACCTTCTTGAATTCTTCAACGTCTTGTAAGCATTTTGTGTTAAGAGGATCCGCATTAAAATAATTTCCTCCACAGTTTCTCTTCAACGACTACAAAAGGTACGAGGTTTGATATGGTCGTCAACCACATTTTCTTACCAAAGCTTGTACACACTCGATCAGGAAATTTTAGACAATTTGTCCTTAGTATATTTCTAGTTGAGCTAACGACACTTGGTTTTAACTACTTCATTGTGGTGACAAGAGAATAGAATCCTAGATTTTGTGAACGTACCTCATAAAGTTCATCAGAGATGAGTGCCATTCCATGAGCAAATGGAATGCGAGCGTTTTTATCAAAATCTAAGTCTGTTATCGGGTTTCCGAGCACATAGCCCTGTTGTTAGAGGGGCAAACAAAAAATTTCATTTCTTATGGCTTGATAATGTATATATGGATATCATGTGAGAAGCAAGCAAATACTAATGAATGAACCTGAAGGTTTATTTGAGGTTTGCAGCATATACAATTTCCTGTGATAATTTGGTAAAATTAACTGGTCAAGAAAGAGTAGTCAATTAAAGAAATATTAAAGTTATAAGAATTTTTTTTTTAAAAAAGCTCACCATTTGATATTTCTTGAACGATGGCTGGAATCACCTTACCGGAATAAGAGTTTCCTGTGACATATAAAGGATTTGAGAAATACTCAGGATGCTTGTCTAGCCACTGCACAACAATCACAAAACAACAATATGACAAAGATTCATAAGTCTGCAAAAAGACAAAAGCGCTTACATTTAGAGTTTTCGCATTACCTTACGAAGAAACTCATCGACCAGCTTAGCTTCTCCTGTGTCACTTGGTATATCAGGAAATGGATTTTTTGTGTAGGAGAAGCCAGCCCCAACAGGAGCGTCCAAATATATTATATTTGCCACCTGAAAAAAAGAAGCAATGATCCTAAAACTTAAAGATGAAAGAAAATTTTCATTCTGAAATTTTATTATGTACATCACAATATTCTTACCTTAGTCCATGAATATGTAGTAGAGACCAAAGAGGGGATACTTCCATTGTAGGCCTCAACCTTGAAAGTAATAGGCCCTGATGAATGATATATATATATATTTTTTTCAATTCAGACAAGTAATTTAAAAACTATGTGGACACAAACAAAGACATAATGAGTTAAATAAAAGAAGAAGAAAGATTTACCATTCTCATAAACAAGACCAGAGAAAGAAGAGCAGCCAGGCCCTCCAGTTAACCAGAGAAGGAGAGGGTCTTCTTCCGGATTGTTCTCAGATTTGATGAAGTAGTAGAACATTTGATCTTCCTCTGCCTCACCAACACCAAGGTACCTGAAATTTGATTTTAACTCCAAAAAGACTTAGAACACAGATTCAATTTACAGTGCTAATTGATTAATAATGTAGAATAAGATGAATGAATCGGAATAGAACCCGGTTTCAAGCTCAAAAGGAAGAAGGCCTTCAAAACCAGGAAGATATCTGATGATAGAGCTTGAATCAGCATGATGAATCAACAACACAAGCACAAGTGTCGCCAGCAGTAACTTGAATATCCAACAACCCATTTTGTTTTTAGATATCGTTATATGACATAAAAATACTTTATAGTTATACTATATACGAAGACTAGAAGAGACGGACCCAAAAACAAGATCAAGATGGAAGCATTTCGGTTGAGTATCATTTTAACCATTTAGACCGGTCAATTGCCTTTTTTTTGTCCTCCTTCTGTCCTTCAATTGAACTGAAAAGTGTTTTACCAGAAAAACAAATGAAAAGTGGAGCACGTGAGAATGCACGTGGAAGGGACAGTCGCGTGGAAAGTTGTGCTGCAGCCCGATCCAAGATAAATTGGTTGTTTAAATTGTTTAGCATTGCCTATAAAACCTGAACCGAACCAGACTTCAAACCGGTTCAGCATGCTGAATCTAACACAAGTTGAGAAAGCAGCACCCTCTTGTGCAACTTGAACAACATTGTGTTTTATTTTTCTGTAGTGTTTTTGAGCTGATAATGCTAATTACGATTGATTACATGTTTAAATAGTTAGGTCTCTAAACCGATTATGTATCGGATTTAAACTTCTCCTTCTCTATATAAAAGGTGAATTCTTTTGTACAATTAAAGTTTGATAATATTATTGTGAATTTGTGATCAAACTAAATTTGAGTTGATGTTAAAACTGTACCATTTCATATACTCCATAGTTTCATATAGGCATGGACTTATACCCGAAACCTAAACGCGCATCAAAAATAAAAATTGTCATAATGAGGACGACAGAAAAATACTTTTTCTTACCTTTCGCTTTATTCTTTTCTTGGTCTTGTCTTTTTCTACTTACACTTGTTCTCCACGGCGTATGAATTACAGAGTAGAAAAATTACGAAATTGGACTAATTCAGATTCATATACAAGCATTCGAGAGTCAAAATAACATCTTCTACAAACAAATATATAAATATATACTACTACTAACCGTGTTTAACGAATTTACCAAATCAAAAGTCAATATTTTCCTTAGTATGTATTCGAAATTAACGACGTAGCCCGCGTAACCTTATTGCATGTTTTCTACATATAAATACACGACGTTTCGACGGTACATAAACATCTT
This sequence comes from Noccaea bulbosa, assembly GCA_900406535.1. Lineage (NCBI taxonomy): Eukaryota > Viridiplantae > Streptophyta > Magnoliopsida > Brassicales > Brassicaceae > Noccaea > Noccaea bulbosa. Next base: position 14,122 of record OVBJ01000173.1, on the reverse strand, counting down.
TACAGAACTTCTAAAACTTATAAAGTTTAAACCAACCAAAAATCCAAAAGAAAAATGTACGTGGTTCGGTTAGTAATGTTGATCATTCTCGTCTTATCTGCATCATCAAACACAATCTTCGCTCGATCAGTACCATACGGTTACGAATCTCTCCATACAAGTAAGTTACTTGTTGTTACAAACTTCTTCTTTGTCTCTTAAATCAGTGTTTTTTTCTTTCTTAAAAAGTTAGTAATTAAAAAATTTTGGTAAAGATATAGGAGAAGGAGTTTGGGATCAAAAAGTCCTCAACGAGATCAAGATTTATGTGAATCCCAGCAATTCACCGCGTGGAAAAGGAAAATTTGGAAGTTATCAACCTGAAGGTCCCGGTGTATGACCATAGGGATTATTTTCACCGACATGGGAGGTTTTTCAAAGATTTTTGATTAACCTTGAATAAGAATGTAACGTCTCGGAGAGGCATTGTTCCGATAACTCGTTTCATATATGTAACATTTTCATGTAGCAAAAAAATAAAATATATGTATATATCCGTTTGTGAAAATCTGTTTCATCCTTTTAATATTTCTTCTTGATATAATAATGTGATTGAATGGTTTTAGTTGACGAAAAGATTATAGTTATATCTTCTCATGATTGTAAAGAGAATCTTTTTTTCTAATCAACAAAAAAATAATTACTTTTACTTTTACATAAAGTCAAAGAGAATGTAAAGAGAATATAGATGCATTTTGTTCTTTTGCTTGACATTTATGATGAACTCAGAATTTATATATGATACAGCGAGTTTGTTAGTATAATGTATCTAGACTTGTAATGATGTAAACAAACGAAAAAAATGCAACTGATGTGAGGAAGAAATAATCAGATTAAAACGGAATTCCTTGTTTACACCTGAATTTTCCTTAAAGCCTCTTTCTTCTTGTTCCTTGCTCCTTTTTGTACAATGATGAAAATTAGCAAAACTTGTGGAATCAACTAAACAGTTAAGAAGGGGGAATATATTTTTGCAACTGTATATGAATGCCTAAATTGCAAACACTGTAACATACACACACACACACACATGTTGCATCAAGACCATGATTTACGCAAAATAATCTTTACGCTGATATTCCTCTCAATCGTCTTGTTGGAAATTACATTTAGAAACAAACAACACATAATCAAAAACAGAAGCTACACTGCAGGCTCTTACAACAAAACTGCTTTCTTTTTAGGTTCAAGAACCGGAGGGTCAATATCTATCCCCATGTTAGCTGCAGTTCCCGCAATGATTCTCATCGCTGATTCAATGGCCGTGCAGTTCAGGTCAGGCAGCTTCTCTGCTGCGATCGTTCGCAGTTGGTCTATTGTTATCACCCCAACTTTATCTTGCTGTGGATCTTTAGATCCCTTGTCAACACCTATTTGCACAACTCAACAAATGTTAAAACATCACAAAACTACCACAAAAGTGGGAAAAAAATTTGCAAAATTGTTATGTCATCGAGAAAACTACATGACAGAGCATATCGTATAAAATCAATTTCTTGCTAATTGTTCTTACACAAAACATTTTAGTTTTTTTTTTTTTAAAATCCCTTATATATTAAAACAGAATGCGTTGCTGACGTGTCGGCACCAGGTTCATTCTCAGGAATTTTAAAATTAAGACATACTTACAACAGAATTTACATAAAATGTCATCCCTTATATGGAATGGGATATGCAATTCATTATAATTAACAATAAATTATGGAATTGTTTCACATTAATTCATATGGTATGATGTTAGATTAAAAATCTACAAATATTTTAAAATCATAAGCTTTCATAAAATCTTCTTAATTGATAACCTGAGTAATGAGAGCTTAGTTTTTTGGAAATCAGTTCAAATTCGTGATCAATCAAAATATACATTGCACTTAATATTTGGGTTTAAACTTCGAAGGTCTTCATCTCATCCTTTTATTATATAAGATCATTGCTATCAACTAATATCAGTCACCAAAAAAAAAGTTCTTTATATATGGTTGGGGTTATATTAACTTTAATTTTTAAAAAATATCAGGCTTCCATTAAACGCTCATTGAGATACTATGTTGGAATCATATGAAGACGCCAATAAAACGAGACGTGTTTTATATTTTTCTGTTTTTCAGTTTCTTTTTTTTTTCAATTTTGTTATTCAACTATTATGTTATATGCAGTCTTTTGTGTTTTATTTCATTGGATTAATTTTATTAAATATATCACGATGTTGCAACCTTTATTATTTTTGAACTTCATCAAAAAAATTGTTTAAGATGTTATATTTATACAATGTAAAGTAAGATATGAATCAAACTAAATGTAACACATATTTCATAAAATTTTGAGTATGAAGTTAAACTAAACAATTGTTCATAAAAACAATATCTGAATAAAATTTCACCCTGCGCATGGCGCGGGTCCAATATTATATTATAACAAAAAACCCCTAAAATGGGCTCACAAGCGATTATAATTGTGCCAATGGGCCGGGATAGAATTGGCAGGCCCATTAAAGCTATCTATACCCTAATTACAAGACGTGAAAACACCAAAACGCAAAACGCTAGAAAGGAGAGACTTGGCCGAAAACTGCGATCTAGCAAAACTCAAAGCTACGCAGCTTTGCAAAACCAAGATACGATTCAAGCAAGCTTTGCAAAATTAGTTCCATAAAGGTAGTAACACTTTTATTCAAAAATGCACATTCATTGAATCATATCTCGCACATTAATGGAAGATTTTGAGTAACCTGAATAAGTATGTAACATCTCGGAGAGGCATTGTTCCGAGAACTCGCTTCATATTATGTAACAATTACCTTTAATTGAATTTGGTGAAAATATTATTATACATACGAATCTCTCAGATTATAAAATGCAATGAAGATACTACTTTACTTGCATAATCCTTTACTGAGCAAACTTGTCATTCTCTTGCCAATTTGCCAGAACCTGGACATTGTTTGGATGTGTAACCTTTGGTTGCTCCTTGGATGCTAAAGATTTCATCGATTTCTTGTTATGGTATCGACATCTCGGTTTGCAGATGTATAAACAAACATGTCACCCTTTTATAGTGCTTCCATGAGTTCCATCTTCTTAAGTCTAGATTTGTTAAAAGTCAACAATGTTCCAAGAAAATGGTAGCCAAAAAGTAGTGAGACAAGAAAATGAAACAAAAGCACGATGGACAATGTGTAGTGGCAGCTTCAGAAGCATCATTAGAGAGGAGAAAAAAAATCGAGGAACAGTTTTCCCAATCTATACTATAAAAGGCAATTAGCTACATATCTTATGGTATCTATCGACTGGTTACATTCCTGATCCATAGTTGAATTGAATTATCGATCAATTACGGGTGACATACTGACATATATCAATCATGATTCCTTACCCGATAGTTAAATTAAAACATCCTATGGACGTCGTAGCCTAATTTGAGACTCCACGCCTAGTTAGGATCCATTTTGGAAAAGACTGATAACGTAAAATAGATTACATTATAGGACTTGTTAAAACGTAAAACTGCATGATGCTAAATCTAAGCAAACGTTCCAGCCTTATTAATGTTTAACGAAGAAGTTTACATGGGTGAAAAGATGATTGCATATATGAATCTCTCATATTTTATCATGGTTCATGCATATATATATAACCGATTTTCACTAGGGTTTAAGGACATGGTTTTTGTGAGCCTGGATTCCTTGGGCCTTTTCCTTTAGGTGAACAACTGCCACCCACTCCAATCTTGATCTTTCTGATCACCATTTGATCCCAAACCCCTTCTCCTATTTATTTTTCAAAAGAGAAAACAACGGTTAACTAATCGATTTTGAATGTTTTTGGTTAAAAAAATATTTATATAACCCAGTTGAACCAATCTTTAAGAAATAGAAAACTCTATCGTAAAATTTAGTACAAAACTCAAAAGGAAGAAAAAATAAAATCACTCAGTTCGAGTTTTCCAATATATTGAAGTAACCAATTCTTTATTTATTTGAATATTCTTTGATTCGAAGGTATATTTCCTAACATAGAATCCAAATTTCAAAAGTGTATCAAACTATAAAGCAAAGTGAACAATTTTTTCTGTTATATAAGCCAATATGAACTACATACAACCAAACAAAAATCGGATTGGGTATAAAAAACTTGTTGGGAATAAAAAGCTTACTTGGCTTTGGAGTTTCATATTGTACTCGGGCCAATGCTGTGTTTGATAATCCAGAGAACAATAGAAAACTTAAAGTTAAGCATACCAGGACGATCTTCATTTTTTCGTTTATTTATATTATGAATTTCAGTGTGCAAGTTTGTGCACATATAGAGAGAATAGATTGTACAATTCATTCAATATATCTTTTAGCAATGAAATCCAGTCTTCTCTGAATTGGTCCAACTTAATTTTATTTATTTCGGAGAACAAATTAAAGTCCACGTTCAAAAGTTCATGTGAGCTTAATTTAATCAGCAAACGCTTTTGTAGTTGAATAAAAGAAATTCAAAAAAGTTGAATAAGTTCGGTTTGAAATACCGAGTACGAATTGATAGATTCTTAAGATCCCATATACTCTATATATATATATATATATATAAAATATATTGTTGTCAACTTTTCCGGCTATCTTCTCAATATTAAAATAAGACTTGAATGTGAACTAGTACTGTTTTGTTTGTAATAGTAATAACTAACAAGCGTAATCAAAATGGTGATGGTCTAGTGGTTTTATCTTGATAAAAGAGTTGTTCTGTTAGTTTAAGCTAGGGATTAATTTTTCATAAACACAAAATTACTATATTTATTGCCACATGAAAATGGGCAGCCCATTATATTTACTCAGAATTNTAAAAAAAAAAAAAAAAAAAAAAAAAAAAAAAAAGCCTTGAATATGTGGATCACACAAGCAGCGTCGTAAACTCGTAAAAGAGAAGACGACATTTTTTTCTTTCCTTTCGCTATAATTTTTTCTTTTTTGGTCTTCGTGTTTTTCTACTTCCACTTGTTAAGAAAAACACGACTTAAGTAAAAATAGTTAAGAAAAACACGAATTGGACTAATTCAGATCCATACAAAGTAATATAAGAGTCAAAATTACATCTTCTACAAACAAGTATATAAAATATACTAAAAACCGTGTTTAACGAATTTACCAAATGAAAATCAACATTTTCTAGAGTATAAATTCGAAATTAACGACGTAGCCCACTACGTGGCCTTAGTGCATGCATGTTCTACTACATATTAATACACGACCTGTCGACGGTACATTACACAACTTCTAAAAACTTAAAAGTTTAGACCAACCAAAAGTTCAAAAGAAAAATGTACGTGGTTCGGTTAGTAATGTTGATCATTCTCGTGTTATCTGCACCATCAAACACAGTCTTCGCTCGATCAGTACCATACGGTTACCAATCTCTCCAAACAAGTAAGTTACTTGTTCTGTGAAACTTCTTCTTTGTCTCCCAATTCGGTTTTCTATTTCTTAGGAGTTAGTAACTAAAGTTTTTTGGTAAAGAAATAGGAAAAGGAGCTTGGGATCAAAAAGTCCTCAACGAGATCAAGCCTGTCGGCCCCAGCACATCAAGGAAAGCAGGTCAAAGAGCTCGTGCTCCCCCTAAACCCGGCAACCGTATGTGACCATAGGGATTTTACTTTCACGGACATCGGAGGTTTTTTTCAAAGATATATTTTTGATTAAATTGAATAAGAATGTAACGTCTCGGTCCTCTCGGAGAGGCATTGTTCCAATAACTTTTCATATATGTAACAATCACCTTTATCAAAGAAAATAATATATATATATATATCATGTGCGTGGGAATCCCAAAAGTTTTCTAGGTCCAAAGACTAATCACACGAAGCCTTGCAGTATGCGTTATCCCATCGTTACGGGCGCGGCTAGGTGGCCAAGGCGACTCGAACCCAGGTGGCGGTATTCACAGCCGTGAATCCATTACCACTAATATTGGAATTCTTCTTGTCTGAATTTGTCACTCTTTGTCCAATGGTAAAAGTAGATATTGGAATTAATTAAAGAAAAAAGTGATATATATATTCTTCTTGAATGAGTCACTCTTCTTCAGAACCCATTCTTGAATTAATCTTGTCAGCAACTCGTATCTTCAGACTTGATTTGGAATCTTCCAACACGCTTAACCAGGTTTCAGACTTTATCTGTTCCTTTCCGGTTTTCTTCTCGTCAAAAATGTTTCCTTAAACTTATTTTGCAAAACTTGTCATTGCCACTTTCTCAAATCACTGTAACAACTCTTTGTGTTCGTTAAAATGGTGGAAAGTATTTTTGCAACTGTATGACTGTATATGAATGCCTAAAGTTTCACCCTACAAGTCTACAACTCATTTTAGTTTGAAATTGAAATCAAACAAATTAATTTATGGAAATTTTCTTAAACACCACACTTTAAAGTTTTTTGTTCCAAGAAAGCTGGAAAAATTGAAGTTTCAATAGAAAATAAAAAATTTGTAAACTGGAAAAGTCAACGTAATTGTTTTAGACGAATTTCCCTTAATTACATGGCTCTTACTTTTCTTGGAGAAAAAAAAAACTCATACACCAAAAATAACAAGCAGTATATGAGAAGAGATCCGCACACGTTAGAATGGCAACAAACTATTGACTTTGATATCACAGATAACTTCCATTAGCTATAAAAAGGTTAGAGCAGAGAAAGCTCAGGGCTCAGAGTTTGTTCTTGCACAATGAAAGATTATATATGTCCTCAAAACAGTTTTGGGGACATACAAAGATCGATTAACCTCTATGAAGGAAGTATCATCCTTGCACCAATCCACACGATTATCCTCGGTCTAATCTTTCATTATGGCTGTTGAAGTTGTAGATGGAACCCAAAAGCCTAGCCTCATAAACAATCATCACTGAGCGCATACTCGTTATTTGCAGGTAAGGTTGAGACGTCAGACACGCAAAACAGAGATGAAGTGTATATTTAATGAAGCTTTCGTTCGTTCGTTCAAGGCCATGGCCATTAAATAATACCTTTTCACTTTAGATTTATTTTCAGTACAATTTCAACTCTACAAGAATGTCACATACCTGTTTCAAGTATTTGCACCTATGAATTTCAGTTTTTGATAACATGTACACATACATACACATGTTGCATCAAGACCATGATTCTACGCAAAATAATCTTTATGTTGATATTCCTCTCAAATGTCTTGCTGGAAATTACATTTAGAAACAAACAACACATAATCAAAAACAGAAGCTACATTGCAGGCTCTTACAACAAAACTGCTTTCTTTTTAGGTTCAAGAACCGGAGGATCAATATCTATCCCCATGTTAGCTGCAGTTCCTGCAATGATCCTCATCGCAGATTCAATGGTCGTGCAGTTCAGGTCAGGCAGCTTCTCTGCTGCGATCGTTCGCAGTTGGTCTATCGTTATCACACCAACTTTCTCTTGCTGTGGATCTTTCGATCCCTTCTCTACACCTATATTTCCACAACTCAACAAATGTTATAACATCACAAAACTACCACAAAATGGTAAGAAAACTACATCAAAGAACATATAGTATAAATTCAATTTCTTGCTAATTGTTCTTGAACCACACTAAGTATTTGAGTTTCTATAGTTTAAGAAGGAGGACAAGTAATGATCTAGCAAAACCAAGATAAGATTCAAGCAAGCTTTGCAAAACTAGTTCTATAGAGACAGTAACACTGTTATAACTCATTTTTTGGTTCGGTTAAAAGAGAATACCTGCAGCCTTAAGCAACAAAACCGAAGCAGGAGGGGTCTTGAGGATAAACGTGAAGCTCTTATCCTGCAAACATACACATAAACAAACTCTATGAAACAATCTCATAAGAGCTATGATTGGAGAGATATCATAATATACAAAACATCTACAGCTTTTGATGACAAATTTACCACAATGTTACTCTTCTCTACCTTAATCAAACCGGAAATCAAGGTTGTAAACCGGATTTATCAGCGATTGTAAGAGAGTGCAGAATGAAACTCACATCGAAGACTGTGATTTCGACGGGAATGATGTAACCGGCTTTATCAGCGGTTCTGGCATTGTAATCCTTGCAGAAAGCCATAATGTTGACTCCTTTGGAACCAAGCGCCGGACCTACAGGCGGCGCCGGAGTTGCTTTCCCGGCCTCTAGAGCCAGTTTTATCACTCCGACAACTGCGGAAATTTTTCCGAACCGATAAGGAAATCGAGAGCGGAAAGGTTTTTAAGGAAATGGGTAGTGAGAAAAACTGTACCTTTTTTCGCTTTGCCTCCGGGTTTGGGCGGAGCCATGGCGATGACGGTGAGAAATCTCGGGGATGAGGAGAGAAGTGGGGGCTGTTTTTTCCCCAGGAATTGGACGGAAACATTTGCTTTGGAGGATAGTTTAGACGAAAGAGAATGTGAGAGATGAGATTTGGTATGAAGAGGAGACGAGGTAGAGCTGCAAAGAGTTGATAGAGAAGAAGACGCCATTGATTCACAGTGAACGGAAGAAGGTCAGTGAAAGCAGAACGCGAGCGAGTTCTCGGATGGGAGAAAAATCAATCCTATCCACTTTTTGAGTTACCACTTTATGGGCTTAATGGGCTAAAGGAATAGGCCTAAAATTCAAGAACCAGTAAGCCCATCTACCATTTACATGAATAATCCAAGAATAATAACGTAGCTATATTTTTCACGTTAATGTAAATTGGTAGACAGACAGTCACTACGTTCTCTAACTAGTCATTTTGTTAAACTAGGGTACTTCACCGGTCTCGTAGAAAACCAGATAACAATCTAATGTTAGTCGTTTTTCGACCGAGTTTTGAATATATATATATTTTTTCATAAACAGAAATTATAATATAAGCAAAACATATGCGAATCATAAGCAAAACTTTAGAAAAATGACAAAATTAATGTTATGCTAATATGTATTCTTTTTATAAAAAAAAGAAAAAGAAAACCAATCCCTTAATATTGAAGTCTCATATGATTGCTCTTTAAGGAACCTCTGAACCAACAATGGACTAAGTTAATATAACATATATTTAATTTAAAAAACTTCACTTTTGCATATATATTCTCAAATTCTTCTTTTGTGGAAAAGCAAGTCAAGGTGTTGAAACTAAAACTACAACAGTTTTTATGTTTTTAACCTTTTTCGTGAAGTACTCATATCATTATTACTTACTTTGTATTGTGCTTGGAATGATAGTATACGATCATAAGAAAAAGCCACCAAACAGTCCAAACCTATATGGAGCAAAGGCCGCAGTTAACATGTGGGATCCGGCGTTAGAGGGAGATGAGATGTCAATATCACAGATTTGGATTAGCTCCGGAAAATACGAGAGTAATGATCTTAACACAATAAGTTGGTTGGCAGGTTAATTTAAATTTTGAGATATTACATAATTTTTGTTGTTATATTATGAATACACTAACTTAGTTTTATATTCACATATTTACGTTCTNTTTTTTTTTTTTTTTTTTTTTTTTTTTGTAATCATGTTAAGATTTCATACCATTTTCGAAGGTTTTACTGTTACATGTTGCAAAGCAACTTATTACAGGGAGAAATAGAAACAAATACAACCCAATACAAGAGCAAGAGACAAAGCTGAGGGTTTTTTTTTTCCGTCAATAACCTTTGTTTGGCTTCTTTTATTATTTAACTACTAGATAAGGCTGCGAAATTTATCTTAAAATTTTTAAAACAATTTACAAAAAAATATCTTTTAAATGTAACTAAAATAATATTGAAAATTCGATAAGAAATCTTTGAATAACATAATATACTTCAGTTATGATATATAATAAAGAATAATAATTATGTAATAATTCTATAATAAGCATTTTGATCAAGTAATAGAAACTCAACTCTCATAAAAATATTATCTTCTTTTGAATAATACATACTATAGTACGAAAATAATTTTGATTTCGATCCAATTGATTAAGAGTGAAATAATCTCTATTGTTTTGTTTAACTTTGGAAAACATGATTTTTTATGTTAAAATATATATAAACACACAAATAGAGATAGAAAAAAAATATGGAAGCACACATTTAAATTTTTAAGGTTGGGTTAGTGAGACATAAAAAATACTTCTTTTTTTCATTAAAATATGAAACTTTTAATCTTAAAATATAAAACTTGCACAAATATTTTGTCATTTTCTGTTAGAATATGGAACCATGCAATTTTTTTTTTCTTTTTCCCATAAGAATATGGAAAACATAATATTTTACTTGACTTGATAAGACATATAGAAGATAATTCTTTACTTTTTTCGTTAGAATATGTATCTTTTTATCTTAAAATATAAAGTCAGCAAAAATATTTTTTCTTTTTTCCACTAGAACATGGAACTTTTTCACTTTTTTTTCCTTTTTTTATTTTTCCACTTTTTTATTTTCCATTAGAATATAGATTTTTTTCCGCTTAGAATATGAGGTATGCAAAAATAATTTTTTTTTTTTTTTTCATAAGAATATGCAACGTTTTTTTGATATAACATGGAAAAATATATTTTTCTATTATTAATTATTTTTTTCTTTTCTTTTCTAAGACATATCAAGATCGTAATAGTTATAACATTTGACACATGTTGCGATTTTGTGAGTTATAAAAATCTGACGTGTTGCGTGCATCCAACTTTATATAATAAGATCGGTTTCAATTTATTTACTCTATGTTATAAAGCATAATAATTAGTAACATTATTCATATAGGTTTATCATTATTAATTTGAATTTCCAATTTAATTAATTTTGAGTAATACAATAACTATATACACTTTAAAAGGGCGTATTCTGACCAAGAAAAAAACAAAGAATAATACTATAAGTTTAAACAAAAAAGAATTTTAACTTTCATACCTGTTTTTGGTCTAAAAATATCCTAGTTTTAAGGAAAATATTATGAGTTTTGTGCTAAAAATACCGTGAACTAAATTGATTTTGCAAATTTAACCCTGATCTTTATTGTGCCATTCATATAACACTCAAAACATCGTGCCATTCATATACTTTTACTATTTTTAATTAAAAACTTTAATAAATAAATAAAAACTCATCTCCCTTCTCTTTCTTTCTTCTCCACCATTAACGAACCTTCTCATTTTCTTCAAAATTACAATCTTACAACTATAACGAAAAGATTTCACAAGCTTCCAATGTTTCCATTTTTACAATATAAAGATGAAAAGCCATGAAAATAATTAACAAAAAATTGGAAGCTTTAAGAGAAGCTGAGAAGAATAGGATTAGAGAATCCATAAATTCTAGTGTTTGAATAAGGATTTGATTCACCGACAATGCTCAATGTCCCGACCGCTCTATCAACCGCCATTTCCTCCGCCTCTTGTGCTCCTTCCAATCCCAAGCCAATCAACACCGTCTCCTTCTCTGATTTCATCGTAGATCCTTCCCGCGATCTCTGATTCCGATAATTCACTCCACACGTCTCCGGCGACTGTATTCCCATCGTCGTTTTCTATTCAATTACTACAACAGATTCGGTGTCCTGAAGTTCCGGAAGGTTCAAACCGGGACCACGAGGCGGCGAAACCAAACGTCATGCCATTATATAGAGTTAAAACGGTGAGTTTTGATTTTCGTTACATTTTTCACAGAAGTCAACTCATGCCACGTCGACGATATAGTGAAGGNTTTTTTTTTTTTTTTTTTTTTTTTTTTTGACAAAAGGTAATTTTGACTTTACTAGTTTGATTTGCAAAGCTGGAGGTTAGATTTGAAAAAAAAAAATATTAGTTCACGATTTTTTTTTTTTGCACAAAACCTAAAAATTATCAACAACATACTTGAAATTCCAAATAATATGCCCGGATCCAAATTGCAAACAATGTTTGGATTTTCTACAACTCTCTCATCAATCACACTTTAATTTTTCAATCAATGTTATATTTTGTTTATTAATATTTACACTATATAGACAAATATGAAGTTTTTTTGGTTAATATTCATGTAGGTGCCCTTTTGATATATATAAAATAAATATTAAATGCATTCAGTATGTTAGTTTGAATCTATTTAATTAATATTCAACCAATTTTTTTCAGGTTCACTTGGTTCTTGACTTTATAAAACTATTTACTACTGTACGATGAAATCAGATAAAGTAACATATATATTAAGGAAATAAATTTTAAAAGTATACATTAGCAAAATATAATGATTTTTCACTGTTATTATGTTTTTCTTAGAATTTTCATATGTTTTACTTATAAAATGCATATGTTTTGCTTATAATTTGCATATGTTTTGCTTACACTATGCTTATTTTTTGCTAATTTATTTTATTTCTTGTTAATTCAGTTTTTCTAATAGTAATAGTGTATATGATAGAATATTAATTAAGAAAATGCAATTAAATTCATTTAAAATAAAACAAATCAGTTGTTCTGAAAATATTTCATATATAGTTATTATAATTATATAAAACTAAGATATTTGATAATTTATTTTCATCTTACTTGATCAAATTAGCATTTCCCAAACTCCTCATATATGTTTTTGTGGTAAAAATATTATGATTTATTATAATTTTTTATATTTGAATCTTCAAAAATATTATATTTTTTATAGTTTTGTTATATAACTTTCCGAACATAGACAATGGAAACTTCGTTCTGAATGACGTGGCCAACAACAGTATGTGGCATAACTTTGACCATCCAAAGGGATACGTTAGTTCCAGGAATGAATTTGGAACTTTACTGATTTCTTGATGTCGTGGAAAAGGTAGACGATCTCTCGTACAGCTCTTTCATTTTGAGGTTGGTTTCTGAAAAAGATGTTGTATCTGGAATGGCCAGACCAATTGAAAGTTCTATAGTTACTGACTCAAACATATCAGCACCTATTCGAAAGTGAAGCTTCTTGACACTGAATATGCAATAATGGTTGATGGAGATGGAATTTCAGAATGCCAAAAATCATGTTTGAGTAGTTGCACATGTATAGCGTTTGTTGCCATGCCAGATATACTTTGTAACGGGCAGCCTTTTTGAATTGGAACTAAGCATACCTTACGCCCAATATTTTCCTTAATATTAACTTTACTATATATTTATATTTTGGGTCTGAATATATTATCTAATATTTATCTTCTACCAGTTTTATATATCATTTTATACTTTTGTGTGGTAATCATTACTTATATTGTTGGATAATTTTGAAATTTGGAAAAAAGGGAAATTAAGATGTATCAAAGAATTGTTAAAAGGAATGCTCAGGTGTATACGAATGGTTGTATATTGGTACAAATTGTTTTAAAATTCGTATACAACACCTGAACATCACATATTAACCGAAATTATCAAAAAAAAGTTCAATATCAAAAAATATATCCGGAATAACCTTTTTTGCACACTATTTTTCCTTTTTTTTCTTTTGCACACTAATTTCATACGTTTTTCCACATTTTTCAAAATGATCATTGTTGAGTTAGTCCAAAACGAAGGCTAAAATTGTTACCGTGTATTTTAATTAAATGTCAAAAACTTAAACCCATATGTTTGACAAGTTTCCAGTTGTAGCAGTTGAAGTATCACATTCGTGGAAAAACATCAGCCAAAGTGATTAGACTCCGTGTTGTATTTATCTGGTTGACCAACAATTAATGATTTATTTGGAGGAACAATTGCATTTCAAAATGGAACCAATCATAATCTATGAAAACAAATGATCAAAGCAAGGGCGGCTTCGTTTCTCCGTGTAATGCGTATAAAGTCACTGAGATAAATAATAACAGAAAAAGAAGATGATTTCCTTGAAAAATATAATGTCAACTGAATGGCTCTTGACTTAATATTGCAATGGAGGGACTTTCTTAGGTAGTTCATTCATCTAGATAGAGAAAGGGTCTCACGAGGGCTGCATTTTCAAATAATTTTAATGAAAAAGTGGTCGCTTTATACAATCATAGACTCATATTTATATTATAAGCATACAAGTAGCTATAAACAGAGCAACCAAGAATGATTCAATGTTTCAAAGTTCAAACAATGTGAGCCTAATAGAAACTCATTAGAGCATCTCCAACCCCATGCTAAATTTAGCATATATGCTATTTTG
>OVBJ01000172.1:0-84154 GCA_900406535.1 Noccaea bulbosa | reverse complement strand
CTAAGTAGATTAGGATCTACATATTCATATAAATACTCTACCTTTGTAAACTCATTCAAGACAACTTAATACAAAACACTTCCAATATCTTTCCTATCAAGATATTTCGTCCTATCTATTTATGAGAAAAAATTTCACTGAATATATACACTTTGTTTTCTCTATCTTAAAAAAGGCAACAAAATCAAACTGCCATTGATTGATATTCGAATGAGACCTTTCACTTCTTGGACCTATGTAGCTTCCTGCCCTTCATCTTTTTTCGTTGTACAATTTTTTGTTTGAATTAAAAGGTATGCATTTATGATTTATTACAGGTCCCTCCTTTGTAGAAGTGAACACTCGCTGTCAAAGAGTTACGGCGATATCACCAGCGTAGCCGTAGACCCCACAATTGACAGAACTTGACTTTCTCGTGTCGGAAAATCTATCTAACAAATTAATAAAGGCAGCAAATCACAGCCGTTAATTTTCCCCTCCATTAAAGAAAACAAGCAGGTGTAATTACCAAACTACCCCCTTTCTCCTTAAACCTTTCCGCTCGTTCGGTATTCAACACTCCGATAGTGGGACTCATCTCTTTTATAATCCCTTTCTCACTCTCTTTTGCTTGTACACACAAATTCATGCAAACTTTTAGACAAAGAAAGAAAAAAAAAAAAAGCAACATCTTCATAGTCACAGCGGCCAAGATTCTGAAATTATTAGTGTGGTAATGAAGTCTCCCTCCTCTTCTCTACACTGATCTTTTCGTTTCAGATTTCTCTACTTCTATTGCCCTTGGATCATGGAACATTAAATTTTCTCTGTGAGTCTCTATTTCGCCGCACAATCTGGGTTTGGTTTCCAAGGTCACACACTCACTGTTTCTGTTCTCCGATCATTGTTACATTTATTGGCTTTTAGCAGAGTCATGCTTTTGCTTTTTCGATCATGATCGTGATCGTTTGCTTTTTGTATCATACCCAAAATCATCTTATTTCCTTTTAGATATCTGGGTTTTGTGGATCACTAGGGGATTTCTCTTTATTCTAGTTTCATGTAGATCTTTTTGGCAATAACGATGCTTTAGTGGCCGATTTAATATTTTTTTTTTTGCCCCTTTCGGCTCTCAAATCCAGGAAAATATCAGGGTTTTTTTATTACCTAAAAAGGCTTACTAACAACACTTGTGGACTTTTTCGGTTATTCAACATAAATTTAGAGTCTTTTCGTGCGTCCGATGTGGGTTTAGTTTACACAATTCCAATCCATTTGTGCATTTGAGATTAGATTTTCGGTCTTCTTGTTGCCGATTTAGATTTTGACGAAAATTCTAACTAAAATCGGATAGCAGACGCAAACATAAGTACATATACATGCACTTAGCTTTTTTCCTTAATCAACAAACAATCAAACATAAGGCCGTTGAAGTCTAGTGGTTTCTGTATTTGGTCCAGTCTGTAACGAATCAGTACATGTCATTACTCATGAGAGCAGAACACTCTGGTCCTCTTAGCTACTCTCTAGTATCTGATTCCGATTCCAAAAGAACTAGTGAATGTTAACATCATCAGCACAATAGAATATTGACCAAATGTTTTTAGGGGTCTTATGTTCTTTTTAAATTGCAAAAAGCCCCAAATTTTTAAATGATGCTTTCATTTTTTTCATTTTTACGTAAAAACAAATCAAAATGTTGACCGCTCTCATAATATACATTTATAACAAAAATAAAACTTTCAATACATCTCAAAATTTCACATTCACAGATACATTTTGTCCACGAAAAATATTAAAAATTACTTCCATCGGGTTGGAAAAATATTATGTCCATATAAAACTAAATATTTGATAAAAAAAAAAATAAAGATATCTTCCATAGACATATGGACATAATATTTTTAACTACAACTTTGAGAATACAACTTTTTGTCTTTCTGACTACATAAGTATTATATATAAAACTAAAATACTATTATATGATATCTTAATTATTGGTTAACACGAAATTAATAACTATAACAAATCAACATTATATACTCTAATAATCGATATACCACCGTAATAACACCATATTTCAAACATTAGTATAAAACCTAATAAACATATAAAAATTTATTTGACAATAATAACTACACGATAACACAATAACATCAACAAAAAATCATTCCCTTTTTCCATTACAAACTTAACATTTTAAACTTCAACTTATGAATTTGTAACACTTCATTTAGGAAACATTTTTTTCTTATTAAATATTTTATTTACAAACAAATAGTTTTCGCGTGGAGGCGCGGGTTACATCCTAGTATTTTGTTATTGGATAAGCATAGGGCCCATATTCTCTTTGAAATATAATACTGTAGTAATACTCCAAAGCCTGCAATATCAGTTTATTTGCTTCTTAGATTGTGTTTCCCAATCACTTGGCATTTAACCTAACGCTATCTGACGCCAAGGTAGCGTAATATGTGGAAGAGAATCTAGTGATTAATACTGTTCATTATCTGGTGATATTTTAGTTGATTTTGATTTTACTTGTGTTGCCATCTTCAGGTAACTATGCGGTTTGGTTAACTGATCCAGAAAATCACAAAGATGAAGAAAACTCGTTTCTATGATTTGAAGCATCCATTTGATCCATGCCGTAAGTGTTGTCTGATTTCCCCTTTTTGTCGTGTAGTTCTTAGCCAGTCTTTTTCATTTATAAAATTATGAGTATTTTTGAAAAGTTGGAGCTTTTTATTTGCAAATGAGAGAGAGCTAGTTAACTAGATGCCAAAGTGTGGATTAGATTACTTTAGGCAAAATGCATTTTTTTGACGGTTTATACTTTGTTAGCTTTCGAGATCTTCTGCTCGAATACATGGAAAGCTGTGGAATACATAAGGATCGAAGATGGGAACATGGTGATACGTCTGCTGGAAAACGCTTATGTGTTGGAAGATATCCGTCCCTTCCAAAGGCTTCGTCTCAGATCAAGAAGGGCCACTTTGAGCGATTGTATCTGTTTCCTTCGTCCCGGTATCGATGTTTGTGTTCTCTATCTTCTCAATGAAGATGACTTGGAACCGGTAAATGCAGCTGCAAGTTCTTGAATTTGATTATACTTCTCTCTATGATATATAAATTATATACGTCCATGTTTGTTTGTTTCTTGCATAGGTTTGGGTGGACGCAAAGATTGTTTCAGTAGAAAGGGAGCCTCACGTAGAATCTGAATGCTCTTGCAAGATTCATGTCAGGATTTACATTGACCAGGGATGCATTGGATCGGAGAGACAAAGAATCAACAAAGATTCGGTGGTCATCGGTCTAAACCAAATCTCCATTCTCCAAAAGTTTTTCAAGGAACAAAGCACTGACCATTTCTACAGGTGGAAAGTCTCTGAGGACTGCACTTCGCTGATGAAAACGAGACTGTCGTTGGGAAAGTTCTTGCCGGATCTTTCTTGGTTGGTTGTAGCTTCGATCATGAAAAACATTGCGTTTCACATAAGAACAGTGCAGACCAAGATTGTTTATCAGATTGTAACAGATGAAGAAGGCTCCAGCAGCTCTTTGACTTCGATGAATATCACAGAGGAAGACGGTGTTTCGCTATCGAAAGTGGTTCAGTTCAATCCTGTGGAGGATGTAGCCGAGGATTCTCAAGATCCTGAAGAAATAAATCAAGAAACAGAGTTTTACCCTGAAGAAGATGAGGTAGCGGAACTGCGTCGGTCCAAGAGAAGAAATGTGAGACCGGATAGATACACCGGGTGTGATTATGAGCTAAATACAGATGACGGTTGGGTGCGGATGATGCCATACCGGCATGGAAGATTGCCTGTCGTTAGCATTGAGAGCGAAGAAGACTACGAAGAAGAAGAAGAAGACAACGATGAGGACGACGAAGACGACGATGAGGAGGATGGTTATGATACTAATGAAGATTTGTACGTACCTTTATCACATTTGTTCAAGAGAAAAGGAACTAAGTCTGGAGAAGTGATGAAAGAAAGTAGAAAAAGCAAGATTGTTTTGGTAGAGAAGAAGAAGAAGAGGAAGAGAGGACGTGAAGTTGGTCAAAAACAGAGGAAAACAGAGCTCTACGTTATTCCTTTCACTCCGGTGTTTGACCATATACCGTTGGAACAGTTTGGTCTCAATGCTAATTCTTTGGGCGGTGGTGGAGGTTCTTCAAGAAACCAGTTCTGTGATGAGATTGAAAGGTATCGAAGCAAAACCGCGAAATTCGGGAAGAAGAGGACGGAGATGGAAGAGATGATGGAGTCTGATCTATGTTGGAAAGGTCCTAACCAGAACAACTACTCCGTTCAAAAACGAATAACACCCCGATCATCTTCATCAAAGCGGTCCGTTGCTCAAAGAACTGGAGATTCTGAGGAAACACGGGTGTATAAGAAAGTAACGTTGAGTGCAGGTGCTTATAACAAGCTGATTGATACGTACATGAGCAACATTGATTCAACGATTGCATCCAAGGACGAGCCGACCAATGTTGTTGACCAGTGGGAGGAGTTAAAGAAGATGAACTTTGCAGATAAACCGGACGGTGACATGGAAGAAACCTCTAGTGAGGATGATGATGATGAGAGAGAGGCTTCAGAGATAGATATGTTATGGAGAGAATTGGTACTCTGCTTGGCTTCTTCTTTCATCCTCGGCGACAATGAGGTATTATATATATTCTCTTTGAAACCTCTCATATACTTGAACTATATTCAAGCCTAATTTCCATTTTTGTGGTGTATCAAAAAC
This sequence comes from Noccaea bulbosa, assembly GCA_900406535.1. Lineage (NCBI taxonomy): Eukaryota > Viridiplantae > Streptophyta > Magnoliopsida > Brassicales > Brassicaceae > Noccaea > Noccaea bulbosa. The sequence goes on along the minus strand of OVBJ01000172.1, from coordinate 79,408 downwards.
CTCTAGGTAAGAGTGGACAACAAGGCTTTCGTAAAAGCGAAGAGTGTTTGTCAACATGAGTATAAGCTCAACGAAGAAATCGGAATGTGTTGCAGGTTATGTGGTGATGTAGCAACTGAGATAAAACATTACTCTGCACCTTTTGTAAGTGAAACAACTCGCACAAGTTACAAATCCCATAAGGTTTACTCCTCCGCTTGTAAAAATGATTGTATTTTCATGGTTTGAATAGGCGAAACAGAGGAAATGGACTACAGAGACCAAGCAGATCGAAGAAGATGACATAAAGACTAACCTGATCAGCCACAAAGAATCCAAAACCGAAGATGTCAATATGTCAAGCGGTGGTGGTTCTTCCGAAATGGTTGTAGCTGAGGAAAGTGAAAACGTCTGGGCATTGATACCTCAGCTTAAAGGAAAACTACATGTGCATCAACGACGAGCTTTCGAGTTTCTCTGGAGAAACCTAGCAGGATCTGTGGAGCCTCCCCTTATGGATCCAACTTCAGATAACATAGGAGGTTGTGTGATCTCTCACTCTCCAGGAGCTGGTAAAACGTTCTTAATGATAGCTTTCCTCACAAGCTACTTGAAGCTGTTCCCCGGGAAGAGGCCTTTGATTCTTGCTCCTAAAACAACTCTCTACACTTGGTACAAGGAGTTCATCAAATGGGAGATGCCGGTTCCGGTTCATCTGATCCACGGACGGAGAACCTACTGTGTGTTCAAGAAGGGCAATCCCAGCGCGGCGGCTCAGGTTCAGTTCAACGGAGTTCCAAAACCGAGCCAAGATGTTATGCATGTTATTGACTGCCTAGACAAGATACAGAAATGGCACGCGCAGCCGAGCGTTCTTGTGATGGGTTACACCTCGTTCTTGACTCTGATGAGGGACGACTCCAAGTTTGCTCACCGGAAATACATGGCTAAAGTGCTGAGAGAGAGCCCCGGGCTTCTTGTTCTTGACGAAGGACATAACCCGAGGAGTACTAAATCAAGATTACGCAAGGCCTTGATGAAAGTTGGCACCGATCTAAGGGTGCTTCTCTCAGGAACTCTCTTCCAGAACAACTTCTGCGAGTACTTCAACACCTTGTGTTTGGCTAGACCCAAGTTTGTTCAGGAGGTTCTACTGGAGTTAGATCAGAAGTTCAAGGCCAACCAAGGTGTGGAAAAGGCGCCTCACCTGCTCGAGAACAGAGCTCGTAAATTCTTCCTAGATATCATTGCAAGAAAGATCGATGCGGGTGTGGGAGAGGAACGTCTTCAGGGTCTCAATATGCTGAAGAACATGACTAATGGTTTCATTGATAACTATGAAGGAAGCGGAAGCGGAAGCGGCGATCCTCTTCCCGGTCTACAGATTTACACACTGTTGATGAACTCGACCGATGTACAACAGCAGATGCTCACGAAACTTGAGACAGCAATGGCGAGTTATCACGGGTTTCCACTCGAGCTCGAGCTTCTGGTCACATTGGCAGCTATACATCCTTGGCTGGTCAAGAGCTCGACATGTTGTACAAAGTTCTTCAACCCGCAAGAACTTTTTCAGATCGAGAAGCTTAAGCATGACGAAAAGAGAGGATCTAAAGTCATGTTTGTGCTAAACCTTTTGTGCCGGGTAGTCCATAGGGAGAAGATCTTGATATTTTGCCACAACATTGCTCCCATCCGTCTGTTTATAGATCTGTTTGAGAAGGTTTTCAGGTGGAAGAGAGGCGTAGAGATCTTGACCTTAACCGGCGATCTAGAGCTGTTCGAGAGAGGTAGAGTGATAGACAAGTTTGAAGACCCGGCAAACCCGTCCCGGGTCTTGCTAGCCTCGATCACAGCCTGCGCAGAAGGGATTAGTCTAACCGCTGCTTCGCGGGTCATCATGCTCGACTCGGAATGGAACCCTTCAAAGACGAAGCAAGCCATTGCTCGTGCGTTTAGACCGGGACAGCAGAAAGTTGTTTATGTTTATCAGCTCTTGGCCAGAGGATCGTTAGAGGAAGACAAGTACAAAAGGACGACTTGGAAAGAGTGGGTTTCGAGCATGATATTCAGCGAGGATTTTGTTGAGGATCCCTCTCTATGGCAAGCAGAGAAGATAGAGGACGATGTTCTTAGAGAGATTGTCGCGGAAGATAGAGTTAAATCTTTCCATATGATCATGAAGAATGAGAAGGCTTCAACAGGGTGATGGTTTTTTTTTATATATAAAAAAAAATCAAGAATAATAAGAGCCTGGATTTTTCAGCAAAACAGAAATGAAAAGGTTAGTTCTCTGTTTTAACCTTGGCTCAGTCTCTGGAAGTAATGTGTGTCATAAACTAATGATGTATCAGTTAGCTTATGTGAAAACATATATATTTATATGAATAAGCCTAACTTAAAAAATGTGAAATATGAACAATAAAATCAATAATAATGTGAAGTAATATTATGTGTTTCCAGTTCTTCTAGTTTTCTGTGTTATAAACAAGTATTATAGGCACATTACTCTCGTTGAATCTTGAACTTCATGTGAAAGGCTAATAGCCTTCATGAATCTTTTGCTTAATTTTGTGAAAAAAACAATACATACAACTTAATCAACAAATAAATCATAATAAAAAAAAAAACAAAGACAGGGAACTAATAAGGAAGACATGTTAATATAAGACATGAGACATCAAACTAAACTGGCAAAGGAAGAGGTGAGAGTGTAAGAGACCTTGGCAAGATGACGTCGTTCCTCCGAGAGCTCATCGATGTCTTTGACTATGTCGAAGACTGCCTCAGGCTGAGCTAGTTTACGTGCGTTTTCTGAAGTTTGTTCAAGCTCATCTGTCTTTGAGCTGAACCATTCCCCAACGATTCTTGCTGTCTCTTTCGGACTTCTTGTGAACACTCCTGCACCATTCTCCACTACATACGGCACATTGCCTTTCTCCTGTCCGGGAATGTAATCGTTCAGGATGATAGGAAGTGATCGAATCAGTGATTCAGCTATTGTTCCTGGTCCGGCCTGCAAAATTTGTAACACACTTAGCTCATGAACATTTTGGTGGATAGAGATATTTGTGTTCCTCTTACTTTTGTGATGATGCAGTCACAAGCTCCCATCCATTTCTCCATCTGAGTCTCGAATCCTCGAACCTGTAATGTCAAGAATATCCAAGCTTGAGTGTTTAAACCTATGAATCTTAAAGAAAGCCTAGCTAGTGACATACCTTTACAGGGATCTTCCATTCAACAGCTTCTAACGAAGATGCCAGTTTCTTGTTACGTCCACAGATAACAACCATTTGCCCAATAGGCTTCTTGTTCTCTTTGTCATACAACCATTCTTCAAGTGCCTTTGCGGTTTCTTTCACAGGACCCATACCTTCCCCTCCTCCCATCAGTAGAACCGCACGAAGTTCTTGATCCATCTCAAGCTCCTTTCTTAGATCATCCTTCACCAAAACCGCTCTTGCAAAAGATGGCCTAACCGGTAGACCAAAGACACGGACTTGAGACTCATCAAGCCCATCAAACAACGCCCTTTTCGCCACTTCTTGAGACGGGCAATAGCACCGATTCACCCCCGGATGAAACCTAAACCATACAAGAAGACAAAAAAAAGTTCAAATATTTTGCAGCTAGCATCATCTCTCAAAGAAACTAAACCGGTCTAACACATACCATGTAGGATGGCAAGTGTTGAGATCAGTAATGACAGTGACAAAGAGGACTCGTTTCTGTAGTTCTTGCCATTTAAGAACCCACAATGGAATGTGTTGCATCAGAGGATGAACACTGATGATAATCTCCGGCTTGTACTCCATTAAACCTGCCTCTACTTCCTTGGCGTAGTAGGCGGCAATGGCTGCTAGATAGCAAGAGTGAATCCATTTGGGAGATGTGCTGTGGAAAGCAACTTTCCATAGCTGAACATGCTTCACCATGAACTTATATGAATTCTCCATATTATTCAATGGCCACCCTGTGTATTCCTTCCACACATCCTTCACAATTACCTGTCAAAAAAACCCACCAAAACTCACATCCATTTGTATCTGCAAATCAATTAAAAGAAAAGGGACAATTCTAGCACAGCTTTCTCAACATTCTTCTTTTCCTACATCTTGAAGTGGTGTTAAGAGGATTTTTTTTACCCTGTATTTGTCTCCGAATTCGATCTTGAAAGCGTCGCGAATGGCTTCAGCGGAGGCACGGTGTCCACCTCCAGTGTCACTCATGAGGATCAAGACGTTCTTGGTCCTCTCCGCACCGATCTGGACAAGCTCCATTGCCGATTCGTCCTCGTCGCTGTAACAAACATCATCGTCGCTGTCGTCGTAGGAATGCCTGTGAATGTGGTGATGGGTATGACGCTTAACCCTTTCGCCGTCGCCGTCGACGCCGCCTGCCACGGAAATGGCGGATTTGGAGCTTCCGTAGACTCGCTCTAGCACTTTCTCGGTAATGGACACAACCGTCGTCGTCATTTACGAGGAGGAGGAGACTTTAGGAGAAACAAAAATGGATACTTTCCCGGAAATATCTCCTTCCCACGGCGATTCGGCACCGGAGAAGGGGAATTTTCCGAGGAGAGAGAGAGAGAGGGGATTTTGAGATGAACGATTGATGTGTAAAGAGAGAATCATGCATTGATGGTGGAGGAAAAACAGAGGACTGGTTGTTAAATGCTGACATTGCAACCGTCGGGTTTCGCTGTCTTTTTTTGGTATTTTTCGATTTCAAAGATTCGAATATTCATCGATTTATTCTGTTGATTGTGACACTTTTTTTCACGAAAACTAAAATAAACCTTAGATATTTTTTTATTTTATTCAAGTCAAAACGTACTTAGAATAACGAAAGACAAAAACGTTACAAAAAAAATATCTTCAGCCTCACATTCCAACAAACAAAGGAACGGTATTCTCTTAAATGATGAAGTAACAAAAGACTCAGAATCATTTGTGAAACCAGAAAAGAAGAGACTTGAAAAGTATTGTCAGATCAATGCAGCTTCAATCGGTCTTCGACCCTGTTGATAGTAATCGAAGTAGAGCTCAACATACTTGTTAACTGTTTTATACAGTCTTGGTCTTGCCTCAGACACAAGCCCCTCCGCTGGCTGGATGTCTTTGTCTCCTCCCGGAACGCAGAACGTTGCCACAGATATCCTTTCCTTGTCTCTGTTAGTCACCACTCTATGAACCGGGCTCTTGAATATCCCATTGCTCATTATCTGAACACAAACGGAGAGAGTATGTCAAATCCACACCATTAATCAATCTTCAAAATCATATGCATCGACATGATTGATTACCTCGATTTGATCTCCGACATTGATCAGAATAGCATCAGGGACTATCGGAGCTTTATACCACTTGCCATCTTTCAAAAACTGAAGCCCTTCGACGTCTTTGTCCGGTAAGAGAAGAGTGAAAGCAGAGCCATCAGCGTGTGGTTTAACACCAAGAACCTTGTCTGGTCTTGGACACGGAGGATACATGTTGAATCTTGTATCCATCGTAGCATTTTCTCCATACATGTCCAGAAAACAATTCTCTTCCAATCCCAAGGATCTAGCCATTGCCTTGAAGAATTTCTCAATCACTAGCTGTTGCTTCATTGTATATTCATGTAAAGTTTCCCTATTTGTCAAAATCACCTAAAGTCAATGAACCAAGAAGATGCAGTTAAAATTAAAAAAGGTATGGTTTTTTTTTTTTCAACCTGAACTCATTTGGGATCTCAGGCCAGAATTTAAGGTTTCGTTCATCTTCAGGGTAAGTAGTGAGATACAAACGGTCGATCCAATCAAGAACTTGATCATCCGACAAAATCATGTCGTTGCCATATCCTTGGATAGTACCAATCTCTCTCGCGTACTTGTGTTTCTCTTCGGTCGGAAGAGCAAAGAACTGCTTGGTTAGCTCGTAAATCTTGTCAAGAAACTCCTCTGTAATTCCATGATTCATCACCTGAGGATATTCGATTAAAGAAATCAAATTCCATGATTTCACCGGAAAATTAACACAAAAGGGGTCAAGCTCAAACCTGAACAACGCCCCATGCAGAGAGCGCCGAGTGAAGTTTACTCAACTCTTCTCGACCTTCTTCAGAAGAAGAGAGGAGAAGACTGAGATCTATGGCCGGAATATCCATCACCGGCACCGAACCGTTAAGAGGTTGTCCTTCGTCGTTGCCGGTGGGTATATTGAGATATCTTTCCGGTAGTCCTTCCCCGGCTGCAATCACCTCTTGAACAGTCTTGAACTTTGGCTTCTCCATTGCTTCTCTCTCTCTCTCTACTGATTTCGGAGAATCTGATTTTGAGACGAACGATCTTGACTTTCTCGCCGGTTTATATTAAACCATAAGATAATGTTATTTTAGTTCGCAGAAGATGCAAGTTGCCAAACGATGTCACTTTCAGTGATGTTTTTACTAAAATATCTCTTTAATCACTTGTTTAAAGTTTAAACTATAATTATCTTCTAGTTATGAAGTTTAAATCTCACCGTATGTTTGGAAGAAAAATGCTGACCAACGGAGTTGTTTACGAGAGAGTCACGAAGAGAGAAGCTTTTGATACAGAAGCGGGACCCACATTGAGGACAATTCTCTCCACAGTGAGCCACACAAGCTTACATTGCTCCACCGTGTCCTCCTCTCTCCCTCTTCTTCTTTCTCTTCATTTTTTGTTCATTCTCAATTTTACTTCTTCTTCCTCTCTCTGACACCAACAATGGCGAGACTAACCTTGAGACCCGACAATCATTTCTTCTCGTCTCCCGTCGAACCATATAAACAACCTTTACACTCCGTCTACACCATCACCACCACTCGCTTCTTCCCTCACCATCACTACCACAATCCTCTCAAATCAAGGGTTAAGTGCTCCGCCAGTGGTACAGAACGAGTCAGAGAGAGCAAGAAGCTTCCGAAAACCCCTATCGAAGAAGAGTCTCCTCCTCAGCTTCCCGATTCGGAAGTTTTGAGCGCGGAAACGGGTTTCGGACAGAATTGGCCTCCATGGAAAAACGTACCTGAGAGATATAAGCTTATCGGCGCTACTTCCCTCGCCTTCGTTATCTGCAATATGGACAAGGTTTTTTTTCGATTTAATTTTTGAACAAAAGCTTCAATTTTTTTTCCTTCTGGGTATGGTTTAGGCAGCTTACATGAGATATGAGGATCAGGGTCATGTGAATTTGAGTTCAATTTAGTATTAGGATCCCTATTTCATTCTTAGGTGATTTTTGTGGTGATGATAAGAACACATGAATTCTTCTTCTGCTTTCCCTATTTTGTGAAGGGGATGATGATTGTGGACCATACCATTTGACTAAGACTTAAGTATGTTGTGTGGTGATAATCGCAGGTGAACTTGAGTATTGCTATTATACCAATGTCACACCAATTTGGATGGAGCTCGTCTGTGGCCGGTTTGGTCCAGTCATCCTTCTTTTGGGGTTATGCCTTGAGCCAGTTGCCTGGAGGTTGGCTTTCCAAGATTTTTGGCGGCAGGTTTGTCTTTTCTTTTTCAGGCTCTTACCAGATTAACTCTCAGGGAAGGTCCTGCTTTCGTCTAATGTAGCCTTCATTGTTTTTTGCTGATGCAGAAAAGTGCTCGAGATTGGTGTGTTTACATGGTCTTTTGCTACAGCTCTTGTTCCAGTACTTGCTGGATTTATGCCTGGTTTAATCTTTTCTCGAATTTTGGTAAGCAGGGCCATATGTTTATACTGTATGTCGTTATGCTTATTTATGCAATCACTCTGGTTTCCTTAAGAGGCATTGTTTTGTTAGACATTTATTAGATTGTTAAACTTGTAAAAATTCCGATGAATTGACTTCTCTCTTAAGCTCTCTCCTTCTCTGTCTCCCCACCCTGCTCTAGCCTTACATTATGTCTTTGTCTTAACACAGAGATTTGTAACTCCAGGTGGGAATCGGAGAGGGTGTTTCCCCGTCGGCTGCAACGGACCTTATTGCCAGGCATGTATTAATCTGGGGAGCTATTTTGAAGAGTGCTCATACGTGTTTAACTGCTTACGCAGCCTTGTCTTTCTAAATTTAGTCTATGATCTAGATATGAGAATCTACTGAAATCCATATGTTCCATAGGTAGTAGCATGTTCTTCCATGGCTCATGGGCAAGTTAACAACTTAATTTTCAGGATTTTTCTTACGGAAACCCTTTCTTTACAAAAGCTGATATTACCTATACACGCATTTAGTAGCTTTAAGCTTATTATGGTTGAGCATATTGCTTTATAGCTTTTAGCCCCTTTTTCATATCTTGATTGTGCCACTCAATTGCTGAGTACAGGACGATACCTGTTGGGGAACGCTCAAGGGCGGTAGGCTTTGTGTTTGGAGGATTGAGTTTGGGAAGTGTTTTGGGGTATGGTTTTCTTGATCTGATAATTAAACTATGAAAGTCGCAAGTATGTGGTCATTGTGACCTCCACAGACCTAACACCGTAACTCTGCAGGCTTCTCTTGGCTCCTCCCATTATCCAAAGCTTTAATTGGGAATCTGTCTTTTATCTGTTTGGTCTCCTTGGTGTCGCCTGGTAAGTCTCATCGAGTGCTGACTTAACACTATTCCGATAAATCATCTTAACTTGCATTCAGCTGCAAAGGACTTTGTTCTCTATTCTTCTACATCAAAGGAGATGCCAACATGCTAGTTTAGTATTTCTGTATTCTCATTTTTTTTCACCTATATGTTGAAGGTTCATCGGGTTTCAGTTTCTTAATGAAGAAGAAGTGTCATATAGAGGTGGTTTCTCCTTCCTCTTACTTATTCAAACTTTACGTAATCTTGAATATCTGTCGTCGAAGTCCCATCTTTTGTTTGAGGTTATGAATATAACCAAGGAACTTACATTCCACGTAGTTAGATTTATTTACTGTGTATTGTCCAATGACCACTACTTATATTGTGAAAGCCATACTAAAGTCGTTTCTTATCATCTCGAACTGGAGAAATTGCTGTATTGAGGGTGAAGCAATTTCTTAGAATGTATATATGGCCAAATCATCTTTCGCTGTCTGTGTTTTTTTTTGTCAAACTATTATAACTAAGACTCCACTTAGTTAATGGTTTGGATCATGGACCTCAACACCTTTTACAATCTGGATTGCCCTTCGTTTGATAGGTGATGGTACCACCACTACTTCGCATAAAGCAGAAAAAGCTACACGGGAAGAATTGGGGAACTCATTGAAGGTTAGATTAATCTAATGTTATGTCTACGTCTGGCTTTTGTTCCTTTATTTCAGTTCTAGTTGATATGACCTTGCACTTAGCGATAGTTCACTTTGTCAAGCCTATTTTTTCTACACTCAATAATTAGCTGAAATAACTATTATAACAAAATGCATCACCTTCTAGCAAAAGGGGAGTGGAATTATGTTCTATCTTAATCCATGCGAGTTACAAATTTCTGAAGAAGCTAAAGCTTACTTCTTCTCCATTCCAGTACACTTAAACAGTGCGAAAATGGCCTACAAACAAATGGTTTTGAAAACCTAAAACCTTTTCGTTTGCTTTTAGTCAATGCTTCATTTTTCCGGTATCTTACAGGAGATTCCATGGAGGTCGTTTTTCCAAAGTTCAGCTGTTTGGGCAATGATATACACTCACTTTTGTGGAAGTTGGGGTCACTATACCTGTTTATCGTGGCTACCAACTTATTTCAGGTAATTGCGGGTTCACTTTGGAAGGCTATATATCTGCAGTTTCAAATTCTAACAATTTTAACTTATTTTGTACAAAAGGTGTTCTCATTTCAAGACCTGATTGATACTTGATTTATGTTGTGGTTTCATTGCTCAGCTTTATAATAGAAACTCTCCAAGCCCATGTCTTAGAATGAATGGAGTTACTTTAAAATCGTTCTTTATAAAGAGCATCCGTGGTTATATCAGTATTCTGTCCTTTTCGCTCTGTATCTTCATTGATGAAGAAAGTAATTTTGATCACATTTCCGGTATGCAGTGAGGCGCTGGATCTAAATTTGAGAGATGCTGCTTGGGTAAGTATAGAATCGTCTTTTATTTTGTGTTTTCCCCGGAATATTGGATCATCACTTCAGTTTGTATCAAGTGATATTTCAGCCTAAGCTATGCCTTGCATTTAACAAAAAGCATTCTTAGAACTAAAAAAATATCATCTACTTGGCAAACAATATGCATTGAAGTCAATATTACTCCTGGCTCATTGCCAGTCTGAAGTAGTGTGATGAAATGCTGAAATGAATGTGATTACATATGCATAACTTAGTTACTGGGAGATATGTTTTGCAAAGGTATAACATTTGGGATTTAATGTGTGGATGTGAAGATCAGGTTTCCATCCTTCCTCCACTGGCTTCGATTTTCGTGACAAGTATTGCTTCACAATTTGCTGACTACTTAATTGCAAATGGAGTTGCGACTACCACGGTATGAAATCACATCCCTTTTAAGATTCATGCAGATCTATGATTATTTAGTCAATTTCCAAGTGTTATTTTATTCCGTTTTGTCAATTTTCATCAATGCTTTCTCGGTTATGTTATGACTCTGATATGTAAACTCCCTGGGTGTAGGTCCGAAAGATTTGTCAAACGATAGCGTTCTTGGCACCAGCGATCTGCATGACACTTTCATCTGTGGACATTGGATTGCCACCTTGGGAAATTGCAGGAATCTTGACAGCAGGCTTGGCCCTTTCAAGTTTTGCTTTATCAGGTAATCTATATTTCTATCTTCCATCAAGAATCTTCAAGTAACACCATATTTAAACACTGTGTTTCTTTGTTTACAGGACTTTATTGTACTCATCAAGACATCTCACCCGAATATGCAAGCATACTTCTGGTACATGTGCCATGTGGTTTTCATACTTAGATCATATTTGTTCCATCTATGTTCTTCATATCTTCTCTCTAAACATGTCATTGTTTTTACTTCAGGGCATTACAAACACAGTGGGGGCAGTACCTGGAATTATAGGTGTGGCCTTAACTGGTTTTCTCCTCGACTCGACCCATTCATGGACTGTAAGTTGCTAACTATACCTCCAATGGTGTTTCAGTGCTTAGTTAATCAGTTACTCAAACTTGTGATGGTCGTGTAGATGTCTCTGTTCGCGCCATCAATATTCTTCTACTTGACGGGAACGGTTGTATGGTTGGCATTTGCAAGCAGTGAGCCTCAGAAGTTCACCAAGGATGAGTCTTAGGCATAAGTTTTGTTCACAAACAAAAACATGGACACTTTGTATTATATAGGTAAAAGAACTTGTAACTTTTTTTGTTGTCAAAGCAGAAAAAAAATAGAGCAGTGGTAATTTTGTTCACTGCCCTCTCTTGGTTTTTGCATAGCTGCAAATGTAACTTACATTATAAGTTATACGAAATGAAAACTCTGTGTTTATGGTGCAAATTGGTCTCTGCTGTCTTCTGGTATTAAGCTTCGACAAGAATTCCGGTTTAATTCGGTTTAGACTACAAATCTGAATTCTATTAAGCTTGACTCTGGTTTTTCCTAATCCAATTTGGTAATTGGTACGCACTCCGGTTGATTTGTTGAATAATAAAAAAAAAATCTGTTTAGGAAAATCTAAAAAAGGAAAATTACGCGTTCGAAATAAAATAAGAGAAAAGGAAAATTAACATTAAATATGATAAATAAATATACAGTTTTGACACTCGTCACGATATGCAACCGCCACAGAGATCTCTGCGTGAATATATATATTCCAGAGCCTCCATAAATAGAGGAGGCGAATCAAACGGAATCGGTGAATCTTTAACAGAAACGATTTTAATTTTAACCAAAATCAAAACGCATCTCTGTCTTTCTCTCTCTCTCTCTCTCTCTCTCTTTATCTCATCGGTTTCTTCAAACTACAAATTTCTCTCTCTCTCTCTAACTCTCTCTCGCTACTGCAGCAGTAATGGCGGCTACTGGAAGATCGAGCGGTTCATCAGCAGTCTTACGCCCTCTCTCTTCTTCCCAGATATTACACAATCATCAACGATCCGCTTCTCCTTGCAATCTCAACCTCCGTTTAAAGAGGTTTTCTCATCCCGGAAACGTCCCTAAACCCTCCGTCGCCGTTTCTAATCAGAAGATCAAGTGCTTGTGCTCTCCCACGACGCACCCTGGCTCTTTCCGGTGCGCTTTCCACCGCCGATTGGAAATTGAGAATAACGGGATAGCTTCGTCGGCGAAGCGTAACAGCTGTGGGAATAAGACGAAGAATTCGGGATTGAATCTGAGAAAAGTGGCGTTGGTGAATTCGCTCAGGAGAATCGGAAGTGTGGAGGCGGAGCGATTTAGGAGATCTTTAGCGGCGACCATGCTAAAACCGTCGTCTCTCCATATCAATCGCCGCCCTGAGTTCCGGCCACGACCTAGCCGCTTCAAGGCCCTTGAGAAAGATCAAGATTGATTGGTTAGGTTTTTTCGAATTTTCCTTTTTCTTGCGTTCGAAGGAATGATGTTTTTTAGTTTTCCTTCGCGCATCCTTAAAATTGAACTTTTACGCGGAATCAGAATTATTATTAGGACTCGGTTTAGTCAGTGTTATCCATGCTCCATTGATGAATGTGAGTGATGTAATTAGGTGTTAGTCATTTAGAATGACTCATTCTGATAATCTCTCAAAAAAATTCTCCAAGTCAACTTTACATTTTGGTCGACATACTCTATTTTATCAAAGTTTCCTTTTTGTCTTTATACGATGATAGACATATAATATTACCAAGTAGACCAGAAGAATGTTTTCTACTATTGGGGGATGATGCAAATTTTCTTCCACGTTCCTCTATACACGCTAAAGGAAACAAAATATATAGAGAATCTAGGGTGATGATGCCAAATTTTTTTCTATATTCAAATAATTTTGGGGTAGAAGAATCAGTAAATATGGGCCAATTCTTTGTTGTTGTTGCAAACATCGATTGGTTATGGATAATCCATGGATACAATACAGTATGTTGCTATGTGAATAAGTAGTTGCAATTTTTTACGATAGCCGATGGTGTGTAATGGTGCCACCATCGTCACGGCATTGTTAGATTTAGACCATCGCAATTTACAATCTTACGAATTTGTGACAATTTTCCATTCATATTCCACGGCGTGACCAGTGTATTTTGTTACAGCAAACCACCTTATATATTGGACCAACCACGCTTTCATCGATAACACTACTTTTTTTACATATTAACAAAATTTGTTAATTTCAAACTCATACAATCGCAATCATCCTTAAACTATTCTCGAAAAGAAAGCGCACTGAATATAATTCCCAAAGTAATTCGCTGTAAAGTACATATCCGACACGTGTAAAGAAATTGGGATACATATTTCGATTCGAATTTACTTTTCCTTGAAATCGGATATTTGGTTTCTTAATTTGTGTGACATCATTTGGTAAATTTTGGCTCTGTCTTCTTCCCTAACCATTTTGTTATTTAAATCAGACAATAATAATAAAATAAAATTTATGGTGGCTCTACCATTACACATTTACACCCTTTGTCGTGGCTTTTAGACAAAGCTATCTCGTTACAGATGTACAAAGCCACATGGTGATGGTCTTCTAATCTTCTTCTTTTTTTCATCATCTTCTTCGCATCGCTTCTTCCTCCTCCCGTCTTCTTTCCCGAGAAAACCCGTTTCAGATTGTCATTTCCCCAGACACACCTCCGGAAATTGCCGTTCCTTTTCCGATTAAGGATCTCGATTCAAAGAGGTAGACACGTTCCGTTTCGTTTCGTGTTCTATCTCTATTTAATCCCTAGGGATTTTGTAAGTTACACTTATACCTTCTTTCTTTTGTGTGGCACTGTTCCATTGCCAGACCTGTGTAATTTAGCTGTGTTAGTTTCTTTTGAAGCTCACATGAATTCGATATAGAATCGATTTCATGTGCGGTTTCAAGTAGAAATCTTTGGTGAAAATTTGGAATCTTTTTGGCTTCTGAGAATTGCCCCAATGGAGAAGCTAAAGGGAAAGCTAGAACCAGAAACAAGCCAAAGTCAAGAGGGTGATGCAAAGGTTGAAACTTTAGATTCTGTTGTTTCACAAGCACAAGGCTTGAAAGAAGAAGGTAACAAGTTTTTCCAGAAAAGAGATTACGAAGGTGCAATGCTTAAATACGAGGAAGCAATCGAGATACTTCCTAAGGATCATGTAGAGGTGTCTCATATTCGAGCTAATATGGCTTCCTGTTATATGCAATTGGATCCAGGCGAGTTTGCGGAAGCAATCCATGAATGTGATTTAGCACTTGATATCACTCCTGATCATAGTAAAGCATTGTTGAAGAGGGCAAGGTGTTACGAGGCCTTGAATAAGTTAGATTTGGCGTTGAAAGATGTTTGTATGGTTTCGAAGCTGGATCCAAAGAATCCGATGGCATCCGAGATTGTCGAGAAGCTTACGAGGACTTTAGAGAGCAAAGGGTTAAGGGTTAATGATTCAGTGATAGAGCTGCCTCCAGATTACGTTGAACCTGCTGAGGCTTCCTCTGATTTGTGGACGCGGCTTAAGAAAAAGAAACATAAGATTCAAGTGCAAGAGAAGAGCGATGGTGAGAATGCAGAGACGGAGAAGAAGAAGAATGAGAAGAACAATCTTGCAGCTGATAAGCAGGGCAAAAAGAAAGTGAAAGGGAAACAGTTGGATAAGAGAAGTGATAGGAGAAAGGAACAGGAGAAACTTCTTAACAAAAGTGTTGAAGATTCAAAGAAAGGTGTGAAATTTGTATACTCTGACGACATTAGATTGGCTAAATTACCTATAAATTGCACTCTCTTTCAACTTAGAGAAGTTGTTCATGAGGTTTTCCCCAGCTTAAGGGCAGTTCATATAAAGTACAAGGACCAGGAAGGAGATTTAGTGACAATCACAACAGATGAAGAGCTGAGAATGAGTGAGGTGTCAGGAAGGTCAGTGGACACTATGAGGTTCTATGTAGTGGAAGTTAGTCCTGAGCAGGATCCGTTCTTTGGAAGATTAGTTGAGATGAAAAAGCTCAGAATAACCACTGATTCTTTCAAAACGAAGGGAAATGGGAAAGGTTCGTGTAAAGTTGAAGACTGGATGATTGAATTTGCTCGGCTTTTCAAGGTCCAGGCGAAAGTTGATTCTGATACATGTTTGAATCTTCAAGAACTTGGGATGAAACTTAATTCAGAAGCTATGGAGGAGGTGGTGACATCTGATGAAGCTCAAGGGCCTTTCGACAGAGCAGCTCAGCAGTTCCAAGAGGTCGCAGCACGGTCATTGTTAAAATGGGGACATGTGCACATGTCAAGGGCAAGGAAAAGGTTGAGCCTCCTACGAGGTGTATCTGGAGAATCTGTTTCTGAACAAGTCAAAACTGCTTATGAATGCGCTCTAAAGGAGCAGGCAAAGGCAAATGAGAAGTACGAAGAGGCCATGAGAATAAAGCCGGATTTGTTCGAAGTCTTTCTGGCACTAGGTCTGCAGCAGTTTGAGGAAGCAAGACTTTCATGGTACTATGTAGTTTTCAGTCACCTTGATTTGAAAACATGGCCATATGCAAATGTAATACAGTTTTATCAAAGCGCCGAAAGCAATATCAAAACGTCTTTGGAAGAGTTGAGAAATCTGGAATCCAAAGTACAGGGGAGCTCAACTCAAGATAACACAGAAGATGAAGCAGCAAAGTTTAAGTCTTGGCTAGACGTTTTATTATGTGCTGTGCTTTATGAGCGATCAATCATGGAGTACAAACTTGACATCCCAGCTTGGCGAGAGAATTTAGAAGCTGCAGCGGAGAAATTTGAGTTAGTTGGAACTTGTATGGAGGATTTTGCTGCGGTGATTAGTGAAAATTATGTAGCAGACTATACTTCACGAGGTACTGTTTTGATCTAGCTTAGTATCGATTTTGGGAAACATAAGCCATGGTATTTGATATGATCCTTTCTAACTGTAGATTTAAGGTTTCACATGGAAGAGATACTAGAGATAGCTAACGAAATATGTGAAGCAAAACGATGGAGTAATGGGATCCCTTCAGACCAGTTGGAAGAGATATTAACGAGGAGGACTGCAAAGATGTTTCATGTGTCAAATACAGGAATCCAAAGTGGTTGAAGGGGTTTCCATGACATAGTGGTGCACAATGACTTTGGTCATTATCTTGATCAAGCTTCATTTCAAGGTACACATACAACACTATCACGGATTGTTTCTCTGTATAGATAGAACAATTGTTTTGCAATAGTACTTAAGGAACTAAGAATGTTGTTGGCTTAGTGTTTGGTCTAACCTTCTTACTCTATGATTATGGGCATTGGTTCAAGATGTTGAACTTGAAATAACTTAATCAGACCAACTGTGCTTTACAGATTACATTGTTCAACAACATCATATGCTCTGTATAACTACCAACTATTATTTTACCTATTGCCACAGTTATAACCGATGCTTTTATTTGTTAGAGCTGAACTAAAATGTTCACATTCTGGATACCACTTGACTTTCAGTGATCTAACCACAAGGATCTCTCTCTCTTTGCAGGTTTTGTCTTGTGGCATAGGATTTCAAATTCGGATTTTTGTAGACAGAAAGAAACATATACACATATGTTCTACTTTGTTTGTGTAACATTCATATGATTGATTAGGCGAGGAGTGAAGCAAATATCTTGCAGGTTCTTACTCATCAGTCACCAGGTGAGTTGTGACTTTAGTCATTTGGTTCTGACTCAGATTTCATTTGTCGTAGAACATTCATCACACAGAAACACACTTTTTTGTTTGTTTCATCTTCCTCTTTTTTGGGACTTCCACAAGATTTTGGTGGGGAAGGCATTTGAGATAGGCATTCTCGTGTAATTCGTTGTTACATATATAAACTGTTATGATGTGTTTGTGACAATGTATTTGCATTTGGATATGATTTAGAAAAGCAAGAATTGTCAAACTATTCAGGAATTCAAACTTCCATACCTCAGCTCAGGAAACATAACTATTAATAACTGAACCTGTAACAGTGACATTTTTCATGGTTTTTTTTTTTTTTTTTTTTTGGAATGAACAATTTTACAAAAGACAACTAAAAAATTGTAAAACAAATAAATAACCATAACACATCATAAACTCAAATTCTAAAATTTTAGGTTAAGTCATGATTGGTAATATTTGTTGACTTAACTATGAATTACACCCTTAACTCAAAAGTACATCAAAGAGGAACCACAAGCAGCTACCAATGACACCCACTAATCTTCACGTGAAACGGGGGCCGACGTTCAATGACTCGACTCAATGATAGCACACGCGTGTTTCTTACAGCACAAAAGAACATTTTAAGACACACACCATATCACGGAGGCACAACAGGTCGAGTTGGGTTGCGACCAAGACCAAGTCCCAAACCCAAAGGAGCACTATCACTCTTGGACTTACTACTATGGTTATGGCTGCAGTTGGAAGAATGACCATGTGCTGACTGCGAATTATGTATTGGGTTAACATCGATCGCAACGTGGCCATTGCCATTCTGAAGGTTTGGATTCCGCTGCATCTGCATCATGCTAATACCCTCTTGTCTCTGTGTTGGGTCTTCTTCATGACACTCAATATCTTCGTTATAGCCTTTTACAAGGAAATCCGAGCAGTTTCTTCTGCAACCGAGATCATACGGATTCCTGAACCGACCGCCTGGACCTCTTAGGTAGCTGTAACGCAGCGCATTAGCCATTTCGTTTGTGGTTATATTCCTCGATATCTGTAAAGGGAAAAAGGAACGGATTAGATCTTCAACTTGAAACTAGGAAACTATATTACTCCTCTCTAGTCTGCTTAGAGAGTTCTATAGCTCACTGGAGCTATTCTAGAGATGACTTATCCAGGGAAGCACATTAGAGAAAACAATCGTTGTACCAATTAGATCACAAAAGGAGCGAAGACGTGAGTTTTTCTTAAAAAAGGGAATGGCGACTCACCTGTGACGCTTGTATGACTGTTAAGATGGCAACTGAAAAGAAAAGGCAGAATTCCACAAGTAGAAAGGATAATGCGCCCACATGATTAGCAGCGACATGGCTCACCCATGCTCCAAACGAAGATGGAGCTAAAGGGTCACTCAAGACTCCTGCGTGGATAATAATATATCATTTACGTTTGTCTGAAAGTTTTCTCCATATTACATATCAGATATAAGCTTTAAAGAGCAACTTCCGCCGTTACAAACATACTTGCAAGAGTGACGCCACCAGTTATAAGCATCGCTAGAACTTCAAGTAGAAGAAAAAGAAAAAAGTCCCACTTGTTTTTCTGCAAGAGTGATTGGTGAAAAACAAACCAAATCCACAAATAAGTCTCATGCTCGAGCTGCAAAACTAAAAGATCAAACCACTAGCAAGCAAAATAAACAGAGGAGGTGACGCGACACCAAGAAACATATCTGTTGTCTGTTGAATGCAGCTCAAATATACCACTTAAGACATTAAGATCGCCTTAAACATCTTTGAGATCGAAAAGTAAACTATGTAAATCAAAAGAAACTAGGAAGAGAAAGGCAGTTTTTAGCTATAAATTGTTAGGATCAAAAGCCTGACATCTCTTCTCCTAATTTGNATTTTTTAAATTTTTTTTTAAAAAAAAAAAAAAAAAAAAAAAAAAAAAAAAAACTAAAATGGCATAACGGAATCTGTACTTACTTTTCCAACACAGTTTGATACCCAAGGACAATGGTGATCAAATTGCTCTACGCAACGGTCACAGGTGGAACAGTGCTTAGCTCGTAGAGGTCTAATAATCTGAACAAAAAGAAGTATCAATAGTTAAGATATTTGTGTAGACATAGTAGGGAAGTTGAGCAGGTACCTTGCATGTTGCACAAAGCTGCGTCCAATTCCCAGCAAGCAAAGCAGGGTTGTTTAGCTCTATTTTCAACAACGGTTCCTGTAAAGGAGTAATATAGTTTATTTCAGAATAATGACACTTGAATCGAGATTACATTTAATCAGATAGATGGACAACTATGTCACTCAATCGAGGTACCAACATCATCTTTCATGTTCTGCGGATCGTGGATATTCATTCTGATGTAACCTGGATCCTTTCTGCAAAAATAAATTATAACATAAAACAATAAGAAAACGGACTTCTTCCGATGAAGAGGCATTTTGTACCACTACGCAGAAAAACAAAGTAAAGGTCTTAAAATTCCAAATTGCAAGGACTAGGTGAATTGAGTAAAACCATGAAGAGAATTGGGCTATGAATAGCGCCATGTGGATATAACAATAACACAGGTACACATACTAATAATCAGACAACAACAAAATGCAAAAGGAAAGGATTGGATACATACCTGCTACAACGGTAAAACAAAAATAGTCCTGAAGTTGCAAGAATGAATCCCAGCCATGCAAGCGCACCAATCCCTGTCGTTAGCTTTGGCAGATTGGATGCTGCAATTACCAAAGGATTCATCAAATAATAAGCGTGCATAAATATATTTACTTGATTATGATGCACACAAAGGAGATTCGAGGAGGCCAATGTAATACCCAAAACAACAGAATTAGTATATATGAGTAGAAGCAGCAGGATCATGAACCAAAGAATTGGAGCAAGTCCCAGCTTTGACAATCTTCCAAGGGGACTGCTTCCATCACAACGCTTTTCAAGCAGCCTTCTAGCATTACCCTGCATAGTAGTGTTTATGAGACAAAATATTCAGACAGAAAATTTGACATAATGTTCTCATTATTTTACTGTTTATTTGAATAAAACAAAATCTACAGGCTTGAATAAACTGACATGGTACAGCTACAAGTAGAGTTAACTAGCGATCAGTTTCCAGGTATGCAAAGGTCTAATGAGATGCCCATTATTTGCCAAACCCATAAGGTCAATCGAGTTATTCAACTACCACTTATGTGAAGCAGTAGCAGCCACTACGAACACAGCAAATAAACAACAGTAACAGGAAATTCCTACACAACAGAATAAAATGAAACAGATACCTACAAGGAAAAAAGAAACTTGTCTGTGATTCTTTTCAGCAGCAAGTTGTGCGGGTGTAAGCCCAGTATTGTCAGTAATCATCAAATCCTCTTTCTTCCCAGCCTGTACCAAGACAGTGCAAGCCTCCAAATTACCTCGGATGGCAGCCCAGTGCAGAGGAGTACAGCCTGATAACAGAATCAAATAAATGAAGAAAAGATGTTAGAAATGCTCGGTTTCCTAATATAACCAAATAAACAAGGAGGATTTCAAAGAAAAATTATGTTTATAACCACCTTCTTTGTCCTGTCGTCCTCTATATGCGTCTAGAAATAAAAGTAAGCGGATGGAATCTGCAAAACCTTTATATGCAGCCCTGAATTTCTCAAAACATGAGAAGAAAAACACAGCCGAAATTAGAACTGTCTTCTGGATATATACTAAAAAATTAGCGAAAAAAATTTGGAGGTCAACATGAGAAAGCTAAAAATCATGCAGCGGAATTAAAAAAGTAACAATATCAAGAAGGCGAGCTTGTCTTCCACTTTGCAGAAACTTTACCAGTGCAAGGGGCTTCTTCCGTCATTATCGGGCACATCAGGATCAGCATTCCACTTTGAGACAACGTGACAGAGAAAAGCAGTTTGGCCATACTGTGCTGCAACATGTGTTGGCTACAAGCAGTTTAAGATGGCTATTAACATGCATCCATTGAGAACTAAGCAAGAGAAGAAGGGAAATCTGATAGGATCAAGCAGATAAATTTAAACCATAATTCGAGCATAACTATGAAATTCCTAGAATAAGAAGACCTCAATCTTTCAACCTCCTTAGGTCTCTAGAGATTTTTATATGCATTTGATATCACTATGAACATTTTAAAAGGCTGATTAAAACCCAGGCTAGATGAGATTATCTCTCTTCCAGATAAAGCTTTGAACAATGGGGTCATGGGACTGCTCAATCTCGTTCCAAGATAAGTAAACTAATATTCCAAAGTACGAAGTACTTAGATCATAATGTTGATTGAACATATAAGCTCATCTTCCTACTGAAACAAGTGGCAAAGTACGAAGTGCTGATTTATCTACATGACCCTCAGAACACATCCATCTTACTTGAAAATTGCAACCCCAACATGACAAGCAATAAAAGAGCAGTTCACAATCTGCCTTGAATCACAAAACAGTAAAAGAGGATATGAACGAACCTGATATCCATACATATCTGTTGCATCGACCCTTGCACCCTCCTGTAGTAAAAGTTCTGCAACTTGTATCGCACCACGAACAGCACTCCAATGCAACGCAGTCTGTCCAGTATGATCTGTCGCGTTTATATCTCCACCATGCTGAAACACCGGAATCGAAACGGATCAATTTTACAAGCCTCATCAGAACCACAGTTCAAGTTTAAACGATTCACACACCAAAAGAAGCTAACACAGAGAAGTAAACAACCAAAATGTTTAACAATCCATCGAAATCGTCACGAGCTAAAAGTAAGGAATGAGCGTTGTGACCTCGATAATGTACTGCGCAACAGCGGTGCGATTGTTCAAGGCGGACCACTGAAGAGCATAGTAGCCAAGGCCGTCGGGTTCGGAGACAGAGCAACCCTCACACTCTACCAATCTATGAAGCTTCTCCAAATCACCATAAGCCGCCGCAGTGTACACATCGTTCTTCAAGCTCTCCTCTTCAATCCCTTTAGCACTCGATTCCCCGTTCTCTACCGGATTCGATTGGACTTCTTCCACCACCTCAATCTCCGAAGACATTTTTCCTTTTTTCTCAGCCTCGCAAGAAGAAACAAGATCGATCACGATTGTGGGTATGCGAGGAGGATTCGATTCTCTTTTCTATGCTTTCATGGGTTGACCTTGACAATTCTCCCCCCGAAGGTAAACTAATCGTGAGATTTGGGGGAAATGAGAGAAGGTGCTAGGGTTTTTGTGTGGAATCAGAGGAAGAAGAATGATTGATATTGCGATGGCTGTTGACTCGGAAATGAAAGGAGAAGAAGAACAGATTTAAGAGACCGGTCAGAGTCAGACCTTCAAATCTCACCGTTCGTTGTATTTTATCAGTTCAGAAATTATTTTCAAACAACAAAATCTTTTTTGTATACAAATCGAATCCATTATATTTTATGTATGCAAAATGGACATTTTTTAAACCGTACTGCTAATATTTCTATGTAAAGATGCAATCAGTGGAAGGAAAAGGAAAGGAATATCAACGAATCAATGTGAAAATATAGGTTTTAAGAAGAAGATAATGCATGGATAGATGAAAAAAAAATAAGTTGAGCACAAATTAGTTGGGAAGATTAGCAATACAGAGATTTTAATCTAATTTTGGTAGTTTGTTTTGCTGTTACAATTTACAGTTTCTCTAACTATACATCTATTTCGTTTTTTTCCCAACTCTTACTGTTACCAGTTACACACACAATAGAGAAGCGTAGTATATGTATGGCATAGATATTGTTTAGGATAGATGAAGAAACAATGTAACGTTTACTAAACGGGAGAAATACTAAATTCAGATTTTGCTACAAAGTCAATTATATTCGCTACGAGATCTCACATCTTCTCATAGAAACCAATAGCTTATGACAAGTGTTCTTACTTTAATTCACCAACAACAACTAGAGCATATGTTACTAGTGAATCGGGAAAGTCTTCTAAGAAACATTCACACACTCAAAAGAGCTTATAGATGGGCTTCATGTCAGTAGGATTGTACAACCCAAAATTCTGTTCAGTCCCGGCCGGTTTCTGATTTTCGTTGAACGTTGCGAATAAAAACCCATCGACACCACTGTTAGGCCTTTTAGGCGTGCCTTTTCCTACATGCTTTATAAAATTTCCGTTATACGCATTTGCGATGGCCGGCGTGGTAAAGTTTCCGTTCCCGGCGGAGGGCCATCCGGTCTCAGACACCACCACCGGTAAATCTTTCACGCCTTCCTTCTCCATCGCCCACAAGAACGCGTCGAACATTGCGTCAAACATGTTTGAATAGCCTAGTGGTCCGTCTTGCACCACGACGGCCTCGGTTTTGGAAATGGCGTAGTCGAGGTGGATGTTAACCGGGTCAGATGCGTAAGGGAAGTAAGGATAGATGTTAACGAGGATCGGCGTATTTGTTCGAGACAAAAACTGCAGCACCGGCGTGAGTTGTTCACGCGCCTGAGCCGTGAACATTCCCGCGGAAGGTGGGTACGATTGTCCGAGGTTTGACATAGACACCACGGTGGTTATCGAGATCGGAAGATTCCTCGACTTGACGAGGTTTGTGAGAGACTGCATGACGGGAAGCACTTGTGGACCGATTGCTCCGGGGATGACTTCGTTACCGGTGGTGATGAACGTGATGTTGACGTCGGCTAGATACGGCTCGATGTTAGTAGCGAACCACCCTTTAACAGCTTCTTCGCTAGCTGCAAGAGCAGCCAAGTCTTGGTCCTTGACGCCTACAGTGACTCCAATATCGCGGTGACCGCGTAAGGCGTTAAGAACCTCAGTGTTTGGATCGAAGATTCGGATTTTATTGATGCCTATGGACTTGTAGAGGTTGATAACGTTGGACGGAGACGGGAGGTTATCTCCGAGGAGACCGTAGTTCAAACCAATTTTGTTCGCTGCGGCTACGAGGCTACTGTTGTTGTAGTTGAAAATCATCACGATGCACGAGAGGAAGAGCAAGAACAGCTTCTTAGGAAAATAGTGCATGATGAAACTTTTGTATGTATGTATACGGAGATATATATATGATATTATGATCACAAGATACTTGTCTGAAGAAAGGAGAAGAGGGAAGCAAACTTGTTTTCTTGTTTTTCGTTTCGTTGCAAAATGTAGGTTGTATTTTGTGTTTATATATACATGCACATGTGCTGATGTGCAAGATATTCTTCCAGTTTAATTGGTGTAAATTAAATTAATATAGTAAAATTCATTTATTTTTGTTGTTGGTGTGATCTTAGCAATCGATCTAATTACAAATTTGGTATTTTCATTTTTTTTTCTAGTTATATATATTTTTATTTCTTTATAGTGTTAACTGTTAACTGAATCTTACTATTCCATAAGAAACCGAAAATAAAACTTGTCGAGATTCTGTTAACTAGAAGAAAAATATCTATTAATACATGAATTTGAATTAAATTGATACATTAATTCATGTATAATTTCGAAAACTGATACATTCATGTGTGATTTCTATGTAACAAACTAAACTTAAGATACATGAATTTGACTACCATGCAATAAATTTCTGATACTGTATTAAGATAATGAGTGTCAAAATTTTAAAGAGCATCCTGGAAACATTGCATGGAAAAATGAAAATAACTATAACGATAATAGTGGGGATGACTTGGATGATGACGAGATTACATATTATTCAGAGTTATGAAAGATGAGATTTAGAAAGTGATACAATAATTTGTGCAAGTCTTTTATCATAAGACTCCTATGAGTCAAAAAACCATTTTTTATCTTTGGAAAAACATTAAATATGTAACATGTTGATTTCAAGTTTTCATATCTCAACATTCATACCAAAAAAAAAAGTTTTCATTGCTTAGATATTTTATAAAGATAGTATATGATGGTGCAAGATGCTCATTAAAAAAAGGGTGTCCTTGGAGTTGGCGTTTAATTTACTGATCGTTTAACCAATGACATTTTATGTTTCCACAATGTGAGCATGATGGAGATAATAAGATCGAACACATGTTTTAATGCTCCCGAAATCATCCACAATAAACTTTGATAATATCACAAAATTACGGTGAACACATCAATTTTCAGTCTAATGTATGCAAATTATTTGGTAATCCGTCCATATTAAAACGACGCATATACATATGATTTCGAGAATACATTTCAAAATCAATGTGAAACTGTAAATGTTTTAAAAATGAACCTTAAGAAAACGTGTCTCTTTCTCCACATCTTGACATCTTATCAATCTTAAGAATATAAAAAATGGAAACGACATGTATCTTTTTCAGTTAAGAAAACTATCATTCAAAACTCTAGCTTTCAAAATATATTAGGGAGAATAACTTATCATCCAAAGTAAAAGCTTGTTTTCTCAATGGCTATTTTGTATTTTTTAAAGATTTTTATTAGAGTACGAAACGATTACAAAAGAAACAGGGCCAGTGCAACAATCTAAAGAACAGAAATCCAGCAGCAGAGAGAAGGGAAATGGTACTAAAAACCACTCGTTTACAAGTATAACAAGACTGAAAACAGAGCTCGGGGGGGGGATGCTAATTGCTGCATTACAAGCAAAGGGGATGCTAATTGCTGCATTACAAGCAAAGAATCAAAGCTTCACCATCTCCCTTTGATATCTCAAATGCTACAGTAACCGTGTAACCCCATAATTTAGAAATCAGCATTTTGAATACCTCACTTTTTGATAAAAACCTTCAAAATCAATGATCGAATAAACACATAATTATGTTTTTGTTTTTACATTTCCAACTCATTCTAAATACTCAACTAAAAAAACCCTTCCAATTTAATTGTATTTATTAGCTAGTTAAATTATTGGGCTTTTAAGTCCTATAAAAAGGCTATTACTGTGTAATTGAATCATTTTGAGGGAGACGACAGACGAGACGACAAGAGGAAAAAAAATCATCAGACGTGAGATCATCAATGGTTGACCATAGCTTGACCGGAGAAAATAAAACGAACAAGAGAAAAAGCAATTACTTAATACTTAGCTGGGGAGGCAAAAGCTCTGGGAAAAAGCAAAAGCACTCAATTCTCACTGCCACTCACAAGTTTCTTCCTTCTTTGACCATGCCGTACGATGAAATCGGCGACGATTTCTGCTCACTCGACTGTGATCCCGATGCTTCTGACATCAACCTCTCTTCTTCTTCCTCGCCTTCTTCTTTTGCTACTTCTTCTTCCTCTTCTTCATTCTCTTCTGCGTACTCGGCGGCTGGGGTTGAAGTTGGCGCTTCTACGGATGATCCCTCACCCAAGATGGAGAAAGACCCTAGAAAAATAGCCAGGAGGTTTGATTTTCAATTTTTTTCTCGTCTTTCCGTACACCTTCGCAACTTGCATTTTCCTCGCTTCGCTTGCTTCCACGATTCTGTTTCCTCTTTTTTCCGATTCTGCCGCAGCTGCAAGTTTGTAGCTTAGGAAGTTTATCTGATTGTTAAAATAACATGCTATCCGGAAGAAAAAAAGTTGATCGGATTGTCTTGGTTTACAGATGAAAACTGAGATTCAGGGGAAAATCGGATACAATTGTTTATCTCACGAACGGGTTTTCTTTTTGATTTTCTTTGTTGACTGAAGGTATCAGCTGGATCTGTGCAAGAAAGCAACGGAGGAGAACGTTATCGTATATCTGGGAACTGGCTGTGGGAAGACTCACATTGCAGTGATGGTTATATATGAGCTTGGCCACTTGATTCTTAGCCCCCAGAAAAGTGTTTGTGTTTTTCTTGCTCCCACAGTGGCTTTGGTCGAACAGGTGAGAGGATACTCCTCTAGTCTCGATTACATCAGTGTTTAATGGAGCTGATTATTGCGACTGTTGAGTTTCTTTCTTCAAGTTCCCATGCTCTAACTCTCTTGAGTTTTTTTTTTTTTTTTTTCACAGCAAGCCCAAGTCATAGCAAAGTCTATCAACTTCAAAGTTGCAACACACTGTGGTGGCAATCGGACATTGAATAGCCATTCTGACTGGGAGAGAGAGCTTTCAGAGAATGAGGTGATTCCCCTGTTTTCTGTTTCTTTTAACCCTATATTTCTCATTAAGTGGATTGTTAAATCCAGTTTACTTTTATGTGGGAGCCATCTTTCAATTGTTTTGTTATCTGCAGGTTCTCGTTATGACACCACAAATACTTCTGCATAACTTACAGCACTGTTTCATCAGGATGGATTCTATTTCCCTTCTAATATTGGATGAGTGTCACCATGCTCAAGAACAAAGCAACCATCCTTATGCACAAATCCTGAAGGTATATCTCTCCACATTCTTGGTATATGGTGTCTATAACATTTTTTTACAGATAACCAACTTGTAGGTGCTTGACTTTGTTGCAAATGCAGGTTTTCTATAAAACAGAAGATTTACAACGACCTCGTATATTTGGAATGACTGCATCTCCAGTCGTTGGCAAAGGTAGGCCCCGTTTTTCTAATGTTAATTCCAGATTAGAGGCCCACTGCTGTCCAAAGCACTCATCATGAAATTATCTAAATTATTTTCAATAAGAATAAGAGAAACTTGTAGGCAGATTTCTTTTTATTTCGTCTACCATTTAACTTTCTCCCTTTTCCTGATATTCTTGCGGTTCAGACTCAGCATCTCTTTAAAACGGTCCTCGTGATAAGCCTTCGCCTAGCAATAAGGAACATATGTTGCGTAGAAATTATATACAATAGAATTAGCTCCTGTATTGGTTTCCTTTCGGTTGTGAAGTTTGTCGTGATCCTGATAATAGCTGCGACCCTTGATCATATTCGTTCTATACATGGTCCGCATCTTGACAGCTCTACCTACTTTTCAGGGTCTTTTCAATCAAAGAATTTATCGAAAAGCATAAATAGCCTTGAAAATTTGCTCAATGCCAAGGTATGCTGGTTCTTAAACTTCGCTATTTTGATTGAGAGGTTGACTGTTGGCAGAAGAACTTAAGATCGCAATTCTCTACCTTAGAAGTGGAATTTCTAATTTCTTGGTATCTCGGTATGCAAGATATTTTTCCTAGGCATGGTTGACACCAGCTAATTTATGTTAAGCCCTGTCACGCTGTGTTTATTTGGGTGATACCGAAGTAGCAATAAAACTCTGCTAATGCTTGGACCTTTTATTTGGTATTGTCGGCCCAAGCTTACAGTGCCAAACTTAATTTGGATGCAAGTCTAAAGCAGAAATATCTTTCTCATGGTTGAATTCATACTACTGTTCTTACATTCAATTTGTCTAATGTTCTAATATTTCCCTTTTTGTTTTCCGTGATCTGAAAGGTTTACTCAGTGGAAAGCAATGTCCAGCTGGATGGTTTTGTTTCATCTCCTATAGTCAAAGTATATTATTATCAGTCAGCTATGAGTGAAATATCTCAATCAACCATCATATATGAAGACATGCTGAAGGACATCAAACAGCGGGTTGTCTAATGTGTCTGATAACTCTATTTGCTCACTGTGCCTTGATATGTGAGCTGATATTTCTTCCTGATATGAACAGTGCTTGGCATCACTTAAGCAGGAGATCGATACCCATCAAACACAGAGCCTCTTAAATATGAAAAAGCTTCTAAAAAAAACTCATGATAATCTCATATATAGTCTGGTGAATCTTGGCCTCTGGGGAGCATTACAGGTACTAAACTAGTCTATAGATTTGATATCAGGTTTTCAGGTTTTGGTTTCAGATGTTTATTTCCTAGGCTCCTTTCATTGTGTATTGATTACTTGTATTTCCTGGTTTCTTCAATGTTTTTCCAAACAGCTGATGATTTGTTATAGGGTACGTAACAATCACAGTTGCCAACTATATTCAACTTCGCATTTTTAGTGTACTAGATCAGATTCAAAGACTACACCACTGGCATATGATTCATTAGGAGTACAATAGGGCTAAAAGATAGAAGGGAAAAAGGGTTTCGGTTGGATGCTCTCTGAATACTGTGGATAATTTTTAAATGCCCAACTGTACAAAAGTTCCTAGAGAAAAATTTTCAGCTATATTCCTAGTATTTTTCTTTAATTTATGACGACTATCTTACCTCGATATGTAAACCTTACGTCTAGCCAAAATGATACTCTCTATGTGTTGTTTCTTGTTTGTGTCATATGTGTCTTAATTCATGATGTGGCCTTCTAATGTTTCTTCTCTTCATTTATTGGAGGCTGCTAGAATCCAGTTGAATAGTGACCATAATGTACAAGAACAGCTTGTGGAAGAGAATCTCAAGTCAAAAATATGTGATAAATATCTTTCTCTGGCTGCCGAAGTCCTTTCTTCCGATGTTCCTAAAGGTAGGATGACACGACATAGTCTCCTACTGTGTGTATGTATTTCTGAACATTAAATTTGTCTTCCAATACTGCCATGGTAGAAACTGGCACGTTTTTCATTACATATGTTTTCTCGGGGTTGCAATGTCTGAAAATTTTAATTATTTTCTGAACTGTATTTGTTATTTTATGTGAATGCCCTATTAAACAAGCCATTGCTTGCCTCATTATTTGTTCACTGTCTTCACTGTGGTTGTAGATGCCTCTGAACTCCTCAGCTTAGCAGCGTTGAAGGAACCGTTTTTCTCTAGAAAGCTATTGCAATTAATTAAAATCCTTTCGGCATTCAGGTTGGTACTTGAGAGAAGTGGCAGTCTCGGAATGCCTTTGTACTGAATATTCCATAAAGCATGTGTGAACGAAAAAAATGAATGAACTGCCCTTGTCTTTATCGAGTGGTCATTTAACCAAAATTCGACACTGAATATGCATTGTCTCATTGGTATCATTTTCCTTAGACAATCTTACTTTATTTGAGAAAGTCTAGTATTTTATCTTTACTTTTTCTAGTTTTTTCTTTCGTAAGATACGACTGAGAACCTAGAAGATAGAGCTTTATAGATACACGAGAAAATTGCCTATCATCAATATATTTCTGTCAGAAGTCAGAATATGGCCTTTCCTGAGTAAACAACTTCCAGCTCTTAACTCACCTTCAAAAAGTGGATATTTCTATCTGAAAATGGTAGTTATTATTGTCCACTGGGTCCTGTGAAATCTTGATTGCTTTTCATTGGGTGCTTGATTCAATCAGTCATGCTCATGAGTTCATTTTGAAAGAGGATCCAATGGAATATTGCATTAATGTTTCGTTCTTTTTTCCCCCTTTCAGGATAGAGCCACACATGAAGTGTATCATATTTGTCAATCGGATTGTGACTGCAAGAACGTTGTCACACATACTAAATCAATTGAAACTTCTACAGTCCTGGAAGTCTGATTTCCTTGTTGGACTTAGTTCTGGAGTGAAAAGCATGTCAAGAAAGAGTATGAAGACAATTCTTGAACGTTTCCGATCGAAAGAGGTGATACTTTAGCCATCTCTAAACCTATATTTAGCATTGGGAGATTCATGTCCTTTATATGCCTACACACATAATATATAAACAAAGATACATACACACACCCATTTGGATAAACATGTATTTTCTGGGATCAATCTGCAAGCCACTTCCAACTAACTTTTAGAGATTCTTCTTCTTGTTCCAGCTCAATCTATTGGTTGCCACTAAAGTTGGCGAAGAGGGTCTTGATATTAAGACATGCTGTCTTGTGATCCGTTTTGATATACCAGAGACTGTTACCAGCTTCATACAGTCCAGAGGCCGTGCTCGGATGCCTCAGTCTGAATATGCGTTTATAGTGGACAGGTGTGTAGAAATGAGAAAATGGCAGAGCCATAAATATGAGTCGGGTTTTCCTCCCTACGCAGTTAACATTGTTTCTTCTTTCTTGATTCAGGGGAAACGAGAAAGAGATGGATCTGATTGAAAATTTTAAGCTAAGCGAAGATCGAATGAATCTGGAAATTACTTCCAGAACGTCAGCGGAAACTTGTCCTAGTCTTGTTGATGAGGTATACAGAGTTCCTGAGACAGGAGCTTGTATCAGTGGTGGAAGTAGCATCTCCCTTCTCTATAAATATTGTTCTAGGCTTCCACATGATGAGTAAGGATTTCAATTTTCTGTTTATGCTTTTTGTATTCACTTTCCACAATAAATGGGAGCTAGCTTTTTCGTGTCAGAACTGAATTTCCATTTGGCACATGTTTGTGCCCTCAGATTTTTTCAGCCCAAGCCAGAGTTTGAATTCAAACCTCTTGACGAACTTGGCGGAACTATCTGTCGCATAATTTTACCTGCTAATGCTCCTATAAGTGAAATCGTCAGTTCACTACTACCTTCGGCTGAAGCTGCTAAAAAGAATGCTTGTCTAAAGGCTGTGTATACGTTGCACAACTTGGGTGTACTTAACGATTTTCTGTTGCAAGACTCAAAGGATGAAATTGAGGACGAATTGTCAGATGAGGAATTTGATTTTGATAAAGTTGAAGGTGCATAAGTGGTTCAATTAGAATATCCAAGTTGTTTATTGTTCACTCGTTATATAACGACGTTTCTTAATTTCTTGTTAGGTGTAGGCTGTTCACGAGGCGAATTGTATGAGATGCTTGTTCCTGGCTTGTTTAAACAAAAGTGGGAACTATCAAAGAGGTGTATCAGTCTTCGTTCTTACCATATAAGGTTTATGCCTCATCCCGCGGATAGGATCTACAAAAAGTTTGGTCTCTTCATGATGTCACCTCTTCCCATTGAGGCTGAGACTATGGATTTCGATCTTCACCTTGCTAATCAAAGATCTGTAAGTGTAAAGATTTTTCCAGCGGGAGACGCCGAATTCGACAACGATGAGGTATTGAGCTTTTATTAAATAAAAAATTAACTAGATGGACGTATCTAATTTGATTATGTTTATGCAGATAAGGCTAGCTGAGGGTTTCCAGGAGGTTGCCCTGAAAATTCTTTTTGAACGGAAGGAGCTCATTCCGGAATTTGTTCCCTTAGGGCTGCAAGACTCTTTAAGAACAGGCAAATCAACCTTCTACCTTCTTCTTCCAATCAGTCTGCATGATACAGAAAGTATATCCGTAGATTGGGTTACTATCAGAAGCTGCTTGTCATCACCAATCTTTAAGGCTCCATCTGGTTTAGTGGAAGATATAGTTCCTCCGGTGGGATCTCATTTAAAGCTTGCAAATGGCTGCTGGAATGTTGATGATGTCAAGAACAGCGTGGTTTTTGCAACCCACAAAAAACAATTTTACTTTGTCACTGATATCTGTCATGGAAGAAATGGCTTCAGTCCTGCCAAAAAATCAAGCACCGAAAGCCATTTGGAGAGCATATATAATAAGTAAGCTACTAAACTACTACTATCCAGTGATTGTTTGATTGCAACTTGTCTCAGGGGGAGGTTATGTATTCTGCTTTTCCTTTCTAGTCTCTCTTTAGATTGTTTTTGTTACAATTTTTCTTTTCCCATATTTTACAGAGTAGTATACCAATCCTTATAAATTGGTTGGGACTCTAGACTTCAGGATCACATGATCTTTTCTGAGTTTAAGAACTTTCTCATTTATATTCACTAAATTAGGTATAACGTGGAACTCAAGCATCCTTTACAGCCACTCTTGCGTTTGAAACCACTTTGTTCTGTTCGGAACTTGCTTCACAACCGAAAGCGGAATGATTTGGGTAAATTTTCTTAACTGATTTTTGCATATTACAAATTTCGTGTGCATGTACACCCTTTATACTCTAATTGTTCACCATTCTCACATTGCTTAAAAACAGAGCCACATGAACTTGAGGAATATTTCATAGAGATTCCTCCCGAGCTTTCTCACTTAAAGATAATAGGATTATCTAAAGACATTGGTAGTTCGTTATCCTTGCTACCATCAGTCATGCACCGTATGGAGAATTTACTCGTGGCTATCGAACTGAAACACGTGCTGTCTGCTTCTATCCCTGAGATAGCTGATGTTTCTGGGCACAGAGTATATTCTCATTTCACTTGATAACCCATTTGATTTTCCTAAAATCTGTGAATGTTTGATCCTTTACTGATTGGTTCTTGGTATAGGTACTTGAGGCGCTCACAACAGAGAAATGTCAGGAGCGCTTTTCTCTTGAAAGGCTTGAGGTGCTCGGTGATGCATTCCTCAAGTTTGCTGTTAGCCGACACCTTTTTCTACGCCATGACAGGCTTGATGAAGGAGAGTTGACTCGGAGACGCTCAAATGTTGTTAACAATTCCAACCTCTTTAGGCTTGCAACCAAAAGAAATTTGCAGGTTACATATGTTCATAAACAAATCTCTTAGATAGAAGCAGACTGAGATGTAGTACTTTAATAAATCCTTCTAGTTTTGGATAATATTTAACCTCGGCATTTTCCCAGGTTTACATCCGTGATCAAACATTCGATCCTACACAGTTCTTTGCATTTGGCCATCCATGCAAAGTAACTTGTGACGAGGTAGTGATGAAAGAGGTTCATTCCTTGGATAAGGGTCCTGGGCTTCTGCAATCAGATACTGGTGAAATCAGATGTAGCAAAGGTCATCATTGGTTGTACAAGAAAACAATTGCTGATGTGGTTGAGGCTCTCGTGGGAGCTTTCTTAGTTGATAGTGGCTTCAAGGGGGCCACTGCATTTCTTAAATGGATTGGTATAAATGTTGATTTTGAGTCCTTGCAAGTAAGAGATGCTTGTGTTGCAAGCAAGCGCTACATGCCACTCACTACTCGCTTGGATTTGGCGGCCCTTGAAAACCAGCTTGGCTATAGGTTCCTCCACAAAGGTCTACTTCTGCAAGCCTTTATCCATCCATCTTACAACAGGCATGGAGGAGGCTGTTACCAGGTTTTTTTTTTCTTCTTATTTTTCATTCCTCCCTTTGATATCCATCTGTGGTAACCAAAATTTTCTAATTGGGGGTCTGCAGAGATTGGAGTTTCTTGGGGATGCTGTTCTGGACTACTTGATGACATCCTATTTTTTCACAGTCTTCCCGAAACTGAAACCTGGCCAACTGACCGATCTAAGATCGCTCTCAGTAAATAATAAGGCGCTTGCAAATCTTGCTGTCAGTTTTTCGCTAGAGAAATTTCTATTTTGCGAATCTATTTATCTCCATGAAGCTATAAAGGATTATACCAAATTTGTGGCAGCGTCACCATTGGCAAGTGGACAATCTGAAGGTCCAAAATGCCCAAAGGTGTGTTTGGATTTTCCTTCCATATGTAGACTATTTTTGCTGCTTCCACTTTGTAATTTAGAGTGTTTTGGTGGAACTTGTGATAATTCTTTGGAGTTTTGTTCAGAACTTGTCTTGTTTGATAGTAGAAGAACTAATGTAGCTATTATATTTTTATGCAGGTTCTTGGTGACTTGGTAGAATCCTTTTTGGGGGCTCTTTTTCTCGACTGTGGGTTCAACTTGAAACATGTCTGGACAATAATGCTATCATTTCTAGATCCAGTCAAAAACTTGTCTAACCTGCAGGTTAGTCCTGTGAAGGAACTGCTTGAATTTTGCCAGTCTTACAAGTGGGATCGGGAGATATCAGTGACGAAGAAGGATGGTGCTTTTTCTGTTCAATTAAAAGCGACCAAGAAAGGTTCTTGCCTTACAGCTTCTGCAACTGGTCGTAACAAAAGAGAGGGCACAAAAAAGGCGGCACAGCTGATGATTACAGATCTGAAGGTAATTTTTCTCAAGAGTCAAAAGAAACTGTTGTGTCGCGAATTTCTTTAATTGATGTGATGTATTTCTATCTAGAGCTACCTAGTATTCAATTTTGTAGCTGGTTCTTTAACAAATTCTCGGTGTAATTTATCTGCAGGCTCATGAGCACATAAAAACCTCCAGTCCGTTGGAGAGTGTTCTGAAGAATAGCTGCCGAAATGAAGCTACACTGATTGGCTACGATGAAGAGCCTATAAATGTTGTGGATCTTGATGGGCTAGACGTTGAAAACCTGAAACTCCAAGAAACTTTTGACGAGGACCCTGTGACTGAGAACAAGACTATTGAAACAAGCAGCAGCTCATACTTCATCAGACGAGTTCTCACAGAGGCACCATCGAAAAAAGAAGATAGCGTCACTCAAAAGACCATCAGAGAAGCAGGTACTTGCATGGACACCTTAGAAGTAAAAAGATTGAATATTAATTCCTGTCTGTTCATCAGGAGACTGTAAACTTCTTATTAATTCCATTACTGAAACTGGACAGATGGATCGAGCAGCAAAACCGCAAAATCCCTCTTGCGCGAAACATGTGTTGCCAAGTGTTGGAAGCCACCGGACTTCGTATGTTGCGAGGAGCAAGGACCAGGCCACCTGAAATCGTAAGTAAAATGATCAAAACTTGAGCAAGCTAGGAACTCAACCGAAAAGGGATTTGATGTCATCAGTTGTGTCCATGTTTACAGATTCACCTATAAGGTAATCCTGGAAGTTGAAGAGGCCCCCAATATGAGATTGGAGTGTTATGGTGAAGCTAAATCAACTAAGAAATGTGCTGCAGAGCAGGCTGCCCAAGCGGCTCTATGGTGCCTCGAGCATACTGGTTTCCTTCGCCGATGATCTCGACTTGCTAAATTTCGGGCATATACCTGTGTAGCAGAACTGCATAATTAGCTTATCTGATCGATACATAGAGTATCTAGAAAGAGAGAGAAAAGGATGTCTAAGGATGGAGGTCTCAGATTCTTAACCAAAACTAATGGAACGAAGAGCTTTCTAGGCTCAGGTTCTCTTCGATCCCTCTTTTGAATATAACTAAATGTTTCCACGATGCTTGAACCTGTCGCATGGTAGGCCCTAAAATATAGGATCCTGTGTAATCTTAACTAAAGCATTTAAAGTAGTTTCAGAACATAACATAGAACACCATCTGTTTCAAGATTCCTGCTCGCAAGAGTGACATTGTGAAGAAGAAGCAGAGGAAATATGATTTGATTTATACAATAGAACGAATGAGCAATCTGTCCTGGAGCAGTTGAGATTGTTACATACTTGATCACCCATCTCGAGTATCATCTGAGTGTGAAATAAAAATAGAACAAGAAAAGTACAACTAAAACGTGGAACAAGCTCTCATATTTAACCACATTATGAGACTCTCCAAGAACATCCAAAACAATCTCTCTGTCACCACTCCCTCTCCCTCTCACCGCCTTCATCTCTGCCTCCACTCTTCGCTGTACTTCCAGTTCTGTCTTCTCCATCTGGATGATAGCCATTGTTGCTGTTTCTTCAGCCATTTGAAGCCTTTGCTCTGCTTTCTTTTTCCATATCTCGAGATCCGCTGCTTTTTCTTTTGCCATAAGAGCTTCTTTGCAGGCGTCGTGGTACATGCTCATTGTCTCCTTCAGCTCTTTCTTCAGCCTTCTCTTCTCAGCCTCTGCGTCATCCATTGGTGGTAGTAGTGGGGAAGCTACTGTACAGCTCTTTTCATCGGAAGGACTATTAAGATAGATGGAAAACTTGGATTTATCATCATCCAGACCAGAGTATCTAGGAATCTCCAACATGTGTGGAGCCCCAAGTTTCTCATAGAAAGAGAGAACCGAACTATCTGTACTCATCCTGTCACTAATGTTCACAGTAGAATCTGTGTCAAGTGACGAGAACTCCTCAAAGAAAATGTCGTCTTCTTTTGATAATGACCTGAGAGCCAACCAATTCAAGTCCATTAAACAGGTTTAATCTCATGGCATAAACAAAACGTTACGGGTTTATGGTAGATTACATCTCAGAGACGGCCTCATCGTTGGCTGTGTTGCTGAGTGGTGACAATGGTCTAGTCCCTGAAGAAGGTGATGGCAAAGATTGTGGTAAAGGCCTAGTGGCAGACCGTACACTCGATAGTCTTCCCTTTGATATGACTAAGACAGTGCAGAAATCTGGAGCCCATCTCATCACATTACTTGGAATGTCATCAACCTTGAATAGCCTTCAGATCAAAGATCATCCAAAACCAATTTAAGAGGATTATTCTGTACAAGATTCTTGCGTTTATGTCAAACTGGATCAAGAAATATGTTTGTGACCTTGTAATGCTCTTCTTCAACGAGGCACCTAGCAAGAACGTAGATATACAGCTCTGGCTAATATATTCGATCAATGCTTTCGCCACATCCTGATCTTCAAGCAAAACTACTTCGCTTTGTATCTGAGAATAGACATATTAATCAAAGAGACATAATCTAAAGACAGGTAAGAAAATCAAGAAGAAAGCTAAGAAAAGAAAACGGACCTCATACTTACATTTCGTCGCATACAAAGACAACGCATTGGAAGAAATTGAGTGCTTCGTTTATTATTTTGATGTCTTTCAGACGATTCATCATCTGTAAAAGGTCCATTTGCATGTATTGCAGATCTTTGGACGACATGAACAAGTTTTATTGTTCCGCCTCGTGGTATGTAATGTTCCACAGCCCATTTAAGAGCTTGGCAGCTTGTTTTATCTCTATCGACTGCAATAGCTATAGGCCCTTCTCTTGCTTCATTTCTCTCCATATTTTCTCTCAAATTCGAGATCATTGCCAATCAAGACAATGTAATTTTGGTAAACTATGTACTGAGAAATTTAAAGACCTCATTCTGCAATTTACATATATAAGGAGAGGTCAGTTAAATATACTCAAACTTTATCAATGAACATGTCAGTACTGGTTCTTGGAGGAAAAGTTGAAACATCCAATTACCAGGAACACCTAGGAATCTGAGTGGAGGCAATATATGAGATTTGCAAAGACTTAAAAGAGTTGGATAAATATCAGAAGAACAAAAACTCCACTTTGGGACGAGAACAACCGTATCTTGCTAAAAATAGAACTGTTATCAACAAGTTTTAATGCATGCAGGGACAAAAACTAACTACAGGCAACAACAAAATTTGTTAGTCAACATATAACTACCAGCAGTGAGTTTCAAACAGCATCATGAAACAAATTTTTGGATAACGGCTGCAAATTCTCCTGCGCATTCTTGAAAACAGTTCTGGTGGACCTGGCGATGAAGATATCACATCTACAGACAAAAGATACTAAATTGAGAAATTTTATTACATAATTTTTTTTTGTCAGTCAATATATAAC
This sequence comes from Noccaea bulbosa, assembly GCA_900406535.1. Lineage (NCBI taxonomy): Eukaryota > Viridiplantae > Streptophyta > Magnoliopsida > Brassicales > Brassicaceae > Noccaea > Noccaea bulbosa. The sequence continues at coordinate 41,683 of OVBJ01000172.1, read as the reverse complement.
ACTACTAAATTTGGTTGGGAGGTGGATGTATTCACAAGAGTTTAACTTTTTTATTTGCATAATGGTCTTTTAATCATCAAAATTCATACGATTTATCATTGTTCTTATATCTTTCAAGTAATAGGTTGAGTTACATATTTAAGGCGGTGTATAATATGTTGGAATTTGGCATTTGGCAATTAGCTGATTTCATTTCATGGCTTACAGAATCTCAATGTTTGGAACATTGTTTATTGTAATTATTGTTTTATTAGTAGGAGATTATATGATATAGTATTTGATTTGTGTTTTTCATAAGCTCTTGGAGTATATATATTTTTCGTATTTTTGCAACTGAAAATAACTATACATATCCATTAAATTTTTATGCATTATCATGAAAAAATATTGATGATTTCTTATAACTAATAGTCTGCGGTTGCTCTTGATCTATACATACGGCCATTCTAAGTTTGTATGTAGCGACTGGTCTGAGGCGCACATTAGCCCGCTGGGAAGAAACTAACAAACAAGAAAACAAAACCAAAACAAAATCGGCATCTTCTTTGTTATCCCAATTTCTTAAACCTACCCTTTGTCTTACCTCGATCCTCTCTCTCTCTCTCGTCCTCCTCACCATGCCAACACTCTGACCAACGCAAGCTCTCTCCGATTGACGCAACTTCTGATTCAATCTGCGAAATCCAACATCTCTGGTACGTATTATTCAACTTAACCTCTTTTCTCCCTCAATATTCTGGGATTTCACAGTTTGTGTTTTTAATTTTTTTTTCTTACTTCTCCCACGACGGTGTATAGTTTCTGACTCTGTTCTTGTTATCCGTTGGGATTTTCTGGGCTTATCTCGATTTGTTGTTGACCCAACTTTGCTTCCAGAAAATTTCTGATGTGTGTGTTTCTGCAATTTCCTTAGTACGAAATGTGTTGTGCGTAGCTTTGTGTTGAGGTCAAAACTCAATACTTTTCATTTGACTTATTGCGAATCTTAAGTTATTTTGTTCCAATGAGCTCACTTACACCAACTTGGACTCATGGAATTTGGGAAATTGGGTTCCGTTTTCAGCTCATTGAAGGCGTTTGCATTATCTCCCTACAAAAATTTTAGATAGAAACAAGTATTTTACAGCTGGGTTAAAACTTTGTAGTCCCTGCTATATCATACTTGTTTGTTGTTTACCAAGTGAACTACAGTGCCTCTGATTGCTGGGACAGATTGTTGCATAATCTACATTAGCCTGAAAAGCATATTCTTTTTTTTTCGGTTGGGCAGGTAGAAGAATGAAAGGCTTCATAGACTGGGTTCTGGCCCTATCCAACTCAATGGCATCATCTAGACCCCTTTTGGGAAGTGATCCTTATTTCCGCGACCCTCAAGAACAGCAGGATAACCAATGTATGATATCTCTCTTGTTCATGGCTTTTTAGAATTGAATTGAAAATATTATTGCTTATACTTTAACCAATTGCTGAGGCTATATAGGTTGATTTGATCCTTCTCAAGACTTTCTCTTCTTGCTATTTTTTTGTCTTCTCGTTTTTTTTTTTTTTCTGATAGCTTTCAGTTTTATTTTTAGCTCAAGCACATGCTTCACCAGAGCCAGTGACACGCTCGGAAACACCATGTTCAACCAGCGGTGATGTAGAAACTCAGCCTCCTCTCTCTCAGCAACAAGTTCCACTCGAAAGCTTGTACCAGTCAGGTTTGGATCTTAACGGAAAGAAGCATAACCCACTAGCAAAGATCGGTGACCTCCAAGTGCAGTTTTTACGCCTTGTTCAGAGGTTTGGGCAGTCGCATAACAATATTCTAGTCTCCAAGGTTTTGTATCGGGTACATCTTGCAATGCTGATACGAGCTGAGGAATCAGAACTGAAAACAGTAAAACTTAGGCAAGATAAGGCCAAAGCTCTAGCGAGGGAGCAAGAATCATCTGGCGTACCGGAACTGGACTTCTCACTTCGAATCCTTGTCCTGGGGAAAACAGGTGTAGGCAAGAGTGCAACCATAAACTCTATTTTTGGTCAGTCCAAAAGCGAAACTGATGCTTTCAGGCCGGCCACAGATCGAATAGAAGAGGTTACGGGAACTGTTAGCGGAGTTAAAGTAACCTTTGTTGATACCCCTGGTTTTCACCCACCGTCAGCTTCTAGCACAAGGAAAAACCGAAAGATTCTGCTCTCTATCAGGAGATACGTTAAGAAGCACCCAGCTGATGTAGTTCTTTACTTGGACCGCCTTGATATGATCGACATGCGATACAGTGATTTCCCCCTCCTGAAGCTTATTACTGAAATCTTGGGTGCAGCTATATGGTTAAACACGATACTTGTGATGACGCATTCTTCAACTGCTTTAGAAGCACGTAATGGACAATCTATGAACTACGAGTCGTATGTGGGCCAGCGCATGGATGTGGTTCAGCACTATATACATCAGGCTGTGTCTGATACGAAACTAGAAAACCCTGTGCTGTTAGTTGAGAATCATTCAAGCTGTAAAAAGAATCCTGCGGGTGAGTGTGTTCTTCCAAACGGGCTGGTATGGAAACCTCAGTTTATGTTTTTGTGCCTTTGTACCAAAGTTCTTGGCGATGTCCAGTCTCTACTGAGGTTTCGTGACAGCATTGGCCTGGGACAGCCAAGTAGTACCCGAACAGCTTCCCTTCCTCATCTTCTTTCAGTTTTTCTGCGGCGTCGCTTATCATCGGGTGCAGATGAAGCAGAGAAAGAGGTAGACGAGCTTCTGAATTCTGAATTAGAGGAGGAAGATGACTATGATCAGTTGCCTACAATCCGTATCCTTGGGAGATCACGATTTGAGAAGCTGTCAAAGTCTCAGAAGAAAGAGTATCTCGATGAGCTTGATTACAGGGAAACCCTTTATCTGAAGAAACAATTGAAGGAAGAATGTCGAAGACGACGAGATGAAAAGCTAATCAAAGAGGAAAATCTCAACGGTGACGCCGAACAGAGCGAACAAGCAGCTGTTCCACTGCCTGACATGGCGGGTCCAGACAGTTTCGATTCAGATTTTCCGGCACACAGATACAGATGCATTGCGACAAGTGACCAGTGGCTGGTGAGACCTGTCTATGATCCTCAAGGTTGGGATCGCGATGTGGGCTTTGATGGAATTAATATTGAGACAGCTGCAAAAATAAAAAGGAATCTATTTGCTTCAGCTTCAGGACAGGTGAGCAGAGACAAGGAACGCTTCACCATCCAATCCGAGACTAATGCAGCTTATACTAGAGAGTCTAGAGAACAGACATTCTCTGTAGCTGTTGACCTCCAATCATCAGGAGAAGATCTGGTCTACTCGTTTCAAGGCGGCACAAAGCTTAAAACTTTTAAGCACAACACAACCAATCTTGGAGTCGGTTTGACATCTTTTGGTGGGAAGTACTACTTGGGCGGGAAGCTTGAGGATACCTTATTAGTTGGGAAGAGGGTGAAGTTAACGGTGAATGCAGGTCAGATGAAAGGCTCAGGGCAGATAGCACACGGTGGGGGCTTTGAAGCTTGGATTAGAGGGAGAGATTATCCGGTCAGAAACGAGCAGATCGGTCTGACAATGACAGCCCTCTCTTTCAACAGAGAGCTAGTCTTGAACTGGGGTTTACAGACTCAGCTTAGACCAGCCCGGGACACAAACGTAGACGTCAACATAAACATGAACAATAGGAAAATGGGGAAGGTGAACGTGAGACTCAACAGCTCTGAGCACTGGGAGATCGCATTGATCTCAGCGTTTACTCTTTTCAAGGCTTTACTAAGGAAGAAAGTTGGGAGTGAAATGACAAAGGAAAATGAAGAAGAGTTGTGAGTTTTTCCTTTGTTCATGGTTTCCTTCATAAATTAAGTAAAAAAAATTATATCTTGGACGCATATGAATAGATAACTGATGAGTACATGACATGTAAAAGATGTTTGGAAGACAGAACAGGAATCGCATACAGATCTCCTTCCATTTGTTCTATTATGTTATACTCTTGTTTCTTGTTGGTCTGGTGTGATGTTTATGTAGTCGCAAGTCTTGCAACATACTATGAGTTTCCGTGAATCTAATAGTTAAAATATGGATCTGATAACTGAAATCCTAAAAGACAAGGATCGAAACAACGGATTCAATTTATTATTCTTGTGCTCAAACTAAATGATAATCATTAGCAATCTCTTTATCTGAGAAAACTCACATCGTTGTAATATTTACTACTTCAATTTCTTAAGGAGGAAGCTATATTTTTAGTTGACAGATCATGCTTTAGATACAATAGTGATCATGCTTTTGATAGCTGACACAGTGTTGACCTAAGAAAGTAAAAGTGTTGACCTAAGAAAGAAAAAAAAGAATTCAGGAAACATTTTAACATGTCAGAAAATTGGGTTTTGAGATATAACGGGCCCAAGTAATTTAAATGGGCCTTATAGTGAAGGCCTCATAAAGAGTCAGGTTCTAGGGTTTTATGCAGACCTTTTAATTAGCTCTCCGTCTCCAACTCTCAAATCCCCGCAGCTATATAGCCTAAACTTCATCTCGCGGAGAAAACCCTAGCAGACAACAATGGGTACGAACGTTTTCTCTCTCTCAATACAGTGCATCTCGTTTCTTGTATTGTGTGTATGGTCATTGAATATGTTGATGCTGGGATCTGATATGGAACCTGATTTTGTTTGCTAGGTATTTCTCGTGACTCGATCCACAAGAGGCGTGCCACTGGAGGCAAGCAGAAGCAATGGAGGAAGAAGCGAAAGTAAGTCGTATTTTAGTTGTTCAGTTCTCTTCCGAATCATTTGCTTGTGCTTTGTTTCTGTTGAAGCTCTGTTTCAGGAAGCAGAAACCATAACGCTTAATTTGTGATCTGTTAATCCGAGTGTTTTCCTTGTAGATTCGCTCTCTTTTGATATGTTCAAACTATTTAGTGTAAAGCTTAAACCTCTTGGAATTTTGAAGTGAGCTCAGGAAATGTAGTTTTGGTGGAAATGATTCTTGAGCTAATAGTACGAAATGATTGTAATCTATCCTGTAAATGTTGAAACTTTGTCTGACTGTTTCTCTCTAATAGTGGCTTGTTTATCTGATTTGTCTATTTTGTTTCTCACAATTCTTGTCTTGCTGATTCATGATGTCTTTGATTTTGTGTTTGTGGTACACTCGTGGTTTCTAAAATGTATGTGTTGGGTTTATGAAGGTACGAGATGGGAAGGCAGCCAGCCAACACGAAGTTGTCCAGCAACAAAACGGTGAGAAGAATCAGAGTTCGTGGAGGTAACGTCAAGTGGCGTGCGTTGAGGCTCGACACCGGTAACTACTCTTGGGGAAGTGAAGCAGTCACCCGCAAGACCAGAGTCCTTGACGTTGTCTACAACGCCTCCAACAACGAGTTGGTTCGTACCAAAACTCTTGTCAAGAGCGCCATCGTTCAGGTGGATGCTGCACCCTTCAAGCAGTGGTATCTTCAGCACTATGGTGTCGAAGTTGGCCGTAAGAAGAAGAATGTTGCTTCTGCTGCCAAGAAGGAAGGAGAGGTCAGGCTTTTTTTCGTTTTTTCCTGTTGTACAATTGATTTCTTTAACTTATGGTTGCAGGGATAGTGAAACTGATGATACTGTTTATTGTTGACTATAGGAAGGTGAAGATGCAGCTCCAGCTGTTCCTGAGGAGACCAAGAAGTCCAACCATGTCCTGAGAAAGATTGAGCAACGTCAAGAGGGACGCAGTCTTGACTCACACATTGAGGATCAGTTTGCAAGCGGTCGTTTGTTGGCTTGTATCTCATCAAGACCCGGACAGTGCGGGCGTGCTGATGGGTAATGAATCTCGTATCCGTTTTGTCTTTTGTTTGATATCTCCTCCGATAATTCATGTTCATGTTGTTCACGGTCTCTAATTTTTTTTTTGGTGCAGATACATTCTGGAAGGTAAAGAGTTGGAATTCTACATGAAGAAGATCCAGAAGAAGAAAGGAAAGGGTGCTGCTTAGACTTTGTTTTACGCTTTTTGATATCTTCGAAACATGCTTTGAGTTTCGTTTGTCTAAGAACCCATGTTTTTGGATTATTAGCTTTTATAAATTACAATCGTTTTTATGGTACAATGGTTTTGTCTCGTTTCTTTTTGGTTAATTTAAATTGATAACTTCACTGAATTTACGCACTAATTGCGTGTCGATTCGCTTAGTGCTTTAAAATGGTATTTTCTTCTGTCAGTTCGTTCCTTTAGAGCATCCCCATCGAAGGGGTCCTCACCGATCGGAATAAAATTTTAAAACTCGCTGTAAATGATGTTTGCTTCAATCGGAAGAAAATCTAGAGTTTACCCAGTAGCTGTATCATTAGTTCTGAAAGAATTTTCCATTTAAAGAAGGCTCGGTAATTCATTACAAAGAAACAAAATGCTAAATACCTAATGATAAAGCCCAACTCAAGCACAACAATCTTAAGTCCGGGTCATATCACTCTACTGTGGTTTATCATATTTTATTTTTTATATATAAGGGTTACCGAGATTTATGAGTCACAAACTTATAAAACACCTTCATCCACTAACCTCGAAAAAATGATACTCCAAACCAGTTATATTGTCCATACAATGTTAACTCACTATTCTCTCTTCTATTTGTTGGAACTGAAGTCCAAGTTAGTTGCAGGTTTCTTCATATCTTCCAGCAAATCCATATAGGTCTAGAGAGGTTATGGCTTCCATGAGAAGATATGATATAACGCTCCAACATTGATACAAAATTATCATACTTTATATTTCCACTACGCAATGGCGCAACCTATATCTAAACTTAGGAAAAACAATAACACCAACCAACAAAATAGTAATAACGGTTATAAACCACACAATTTTCTTCGATAGATTCGAAAACACGCGAGCCTTATGACATATTCGACTAATTAGACAAGCTAACAAACTCAGCCAACTACCATATACATTATTAGCGTTTCTTTAAACTTTGGTTCCTTTGAGTTCAGATTTGATGATGCCCTTGAAATTCTATCATTTCTAATTTTTTTCTGGACTTGTTCCATTTTTTTCAGCAAGGACAAAAGAGAATGCACATTGTTAAACATGTAATTTTTTTGTTTGATAAATAAACATGTAATTCGTTTATCAGCTTTGTATATCTTTCTTTACCCTGCCATTAAACTTTTGCTATTACAACACGTCAATCACTTTGTTAAAATGATATACCTTTTCATAAATAACAAACATTGAATCATCTTCACTCGTTTAAATTTGAATAGTAATGTTATTGTACGGTGTACTACAAAATATATAGCATGTTACAAAGAATTTTAACGTGTTTTCCCGATAAATAATAGAATCATAACATGTGGGTAGGCTTGTCCCCCACACTCTGCTTCCATCACTGTGCTTTGTGCTTTGTTCTTCGTCACATCTATCATCGGGATATTCGGATCTATGATGCTAAACAGTTTCGTATTTGAAAAACAAATTAAAACAATTAGTTTCCCTTCTTCTTTTTTTTGTAAAAAGGGTTAATGAAAAAAAAAATAGTTTAACATACCATAATATGTGTATGTATATCTATAATATAATATTTATGTAAACGTAATATTTAGTTAGTCATTAGTCTAGTCTGATATTTTTTTTGACATCAAGTCTGGTCTGATTTAAAACGAATGGTAAAACTAAAATCGTATGGCTGTCAATTGTCAAAACACCTGTTTCCTAATTTTGCAATCATTCTTATATACTCTAATCAACCACAAGTCAAGATAAGTTAATCTCATTTTGAAAGGAAGATATCTTTCCTTTCTTTTCCCAACTAAATTATGTGTGTCGTCGACTGTCGACTAGAAAAAAAAAAGGTGGAATAAAATAGATAAAAAATGAAAAAGGCAGAGTTTTGAGCCGTTCGAAACGGATGCGTGTCCCTGTGACCTGTGTGTATCATCACACTCCAGCTGAGTGTTTTTTGTCATCTTTCAATCAAAAGCAAACAAACGTACGAGATAACCGAATATTCCAATCTCAATTCCACTTCCATCGCACATCAACAGTGAGCGATTCTCAGGATCTTCGTCGATCCTCCCCAGATGGCCGGGAACGATTGGGTAAACAGTTACTTGGAGGCGATTCTCGACGTCGGTCAGCCGCTCGACGATGCTCGCCCATCGCTTCTTCTCAGGGAGCGAGGCCGATTCACTCCCAGCCGTTACTTCGTTGAGGAAGTCATCACTGGCTTTGATGAGACGGATCTTCACAGATCCTGGGTCAAGGTACGACTCTTTGTTTGTTTCTCTCCCTGTGCGACGATCGTCGATGTGTGATGAGTGTGTTTGTGGTTTGCTTTTAGGCCGTCGCTACGAGGAGTCCCCAGGAGAGGAACACAAGATTGGAGAATATGTGCTGGAGGATCTGGAATCTCGCTCGTCAAAAGAAGCAGGTCCTTTTCGTTTTCTACTTCGCCTTTTTAGATGCAAAATTTTAACACACTGCTCTATTTAAATCCTCTTTTTTTTTCCTCTTTTTGCTCATAACTTTTAAAAAGACTGTTTTGGGAGAATAATCTAGCATCATCACGATTCACGACGGAGGCTTCACTTTGATGACTCTTAAGTCAATTTGTTTATTTTGGTCTCCTCTGCTTTGTTTGAACCTTTCTCAAAGTGTTCCNTCAAAGTGTTCCTCTTTTCAATTTGCAATTTTTTTTTTTTTTTTTTTTTTTTAAATATGATAGTAAGTACATTACGTAAGAAGAACAATACAAAAAAATAGGGGGAAGAAATATTACATAACGTAAGGTATTGCATTTCTAAGGAATCATCGTTGACTAACATGTGATTTACGAGAATAATCTAAGCATCATCACGACGGAGGCTTGACTTTGACGACTCTCAAGTCGATTTGTTTATTTTGGTCTCCTCTACTTTTAATCTTTCTCAAAGTGTTCCTCTTTACAGTTTGCAATTTTTTTTTTTTTTAAAAAGGTGATAGGAAGTACATTACGTAAGAAAGAACAATAAGTAAAGGGGGGGAAATGTTACATAAGTATAAGGTATTGCATTTCTAAGGAATCATCGTTGACTAACATGTGATTTGCGACCTTGGATCGTTGAGTCATGATTAGCTATGAACGTGATTTGTGGTACTTTGTCCTTATAATTTCGCCACAGGAGGCATATATCACCCTAGGATTTCTGCTATACACTATTAACAACATCTCAAAAGTATCAAGAGATCATGTTCTGTTTTCCCACTCTTAATTGTTTGTGCAGCATGAGGAAAAGGAAGCACAGAGGCTGGCTAAGCGCCGGCTTGAGCGTGAGAGAGGTCGCAGGGAGGCAACTGCTGATATGTCCGAGGATTTTTCAGAGGGAGAGAAAGGAGATATCGTCAGTGATATACCAACTCATAGCACCAAAGGCAGGTTGCCAAGAATCAATTCTGCTGAGTCGATGGAGATATGGGCAAACCAACAGAAGGGAAATAAGCTGTATCTTGTTTTGATAAGGTATGTGAGCTCAATATCTGCTCTCTAGGCCTTTGTCTTTCCTATGTAATTGTCTACTTAGTAAAGTCCAGTTATAGTTAGGCTCACCTGCTAGGACCTGATTTAGCAAATAATCTGAGTAAACATGTAGCAACTGATTTACCACGTGAGAATTTGTAAAGATACTGAGGGAAAGTACTAGGAGTATTCTTGTGTTGTAGTTGTTTAACCTTCGGTATGCATGCAGTCTTCATGGTCTCATACGTGGTGAAAACATGGAGCTTGGTCGCGATTCTGATACCGGTGGCCAGGTAATGATACGGACAATTTGAGTGGTTGTAGTAATGTGGCTCAAGTGTAGGCTAGTCAGCCTCACTCTGCTTCTTACGTTACAGGTTAAATATGTCGTGGAACTTGCCCGGGCTTTGGGATCAATGCCAGGAGTTTATAGGGTTGACTTGCTTACCAGACAGGTGTCTTCACCAGATGTTGACTGGAGTTATGGCGAACCAACGGAAATGCTGAGTCCTAGAGATTCTGAAAGTCTCTCGGATGAGATGGGGGAGAGTAGCGGTGCTTATATTGTAAGGATACCATTTGGTCCAAAGGAAGAGTATATTCCAAAAGAACTTCTATGGCCTCACATTGCTGAATTTGTCGATGGTGCTATGAGCCACATCATGCAAATGTCCAACGTTCTTGGTGAACAAGTTGGTGGTGGGAAGCCTATTTGGCCTTCTGCCATCCATGGACACTATGCTGATGCTGGTGACGCCGCTGCATTGTTGTCAGGTGCACTAAATGTGCCTATGATTTTGACTGGCCACTCACTCGGTCGAGATAAATTGGAGCAGCTTTTGAAACAAGGCCGCCTTTCAAAAGAAGAAATTAATTCAACTTACAAGATTATGCGTCGAATAGAGGGGGAGGAGTTATCTCTTGATGTTTCTGAAATGGTAATAACTAGCACACGGCAGGAGATAGATGAGCAGTGGAGATTGTATGATGGCTTTGACCCCATACTTGAGCGCAAATTGCGAGCAAGAATCAAGCGGAATGTGAGCTGTTATGGCCGGTTCATGCCTCGCATGGTTGTAAGTAACAACCCAAGCTATTTTCTTGATCCTTGACCATTGACAGGGTTCACACTGAGTGAAATATATGCTTTCCAAAGTTGAGATTTTGTGCTAACTAACAATTAGGAGATGTTGCCCTGGCTCTTGTTTTGTGTTGACATTTTTAACAGAGTATATCAGTGGTTAATATTATTTTATTTTTTTTGTTAAAGAATTGCCATTATCGAGATCTTCACTATTATCTATAATTGTCAGTTTTAATTTTATATTACATTCGAATCTTGCTTTAGGATGGTTGTCGGTTGACCAAGACATGTCTCAGGCGGGAGAGTGGTCTTTCTTTGCATTGTTAAACTGATTGCGTGTAGGCTTCTAACTCGTCTGTAGTATCATAAAAATGTTCGGTTTATTTCTTTTTGCCTCAGAAAATTCCACCTGGGATGGAGTTCAATCATATCGTCCCACATGATGGTGATATGGAAGACGCAGATGGGAATGAGGAACATCCAACTCCTCGAGATCCACCAATATGGGCTGAGGTTCTTGCTCAAACATAGCATCTGCATCACCTTTATTATTGTATAAAATATTTTTTCATAGCAGTTTACTCAACCTCCAAATTCTATATGTGATGCAGATAATGCGTTTCTTTTCAAATTCCCGAAAGCCTATGATACTTGCCCTCGCAAGGCCCGACCCAAAAAAGAATATCACGACGTTAGTGAAGGCATTTGGAGAATGTCGTCCGCTGAGAGAGCTTGCTAATCTGGTATGTAAATGTCTTATGTGGGGACTTTTGTAAAGACTTTTTTCTAAAAATTTGGTTGTTCGTTTTATGTTTCTGTTTTGATCACCATTTTGTTTTCCTAATCTTCCATATTTCTGGTTTGCAGGCACTTATTATGGGTAATCGTGATGGGATTGATGAAATGTCAAGCACGAGTTCTTCTGTTCTCCTTTCTGTTCTGAAGTTAATTGACAAGTATGATCTCTACGGTCAAGTTGCTTACCCTAAACATCACAAACAGTCAGATGTTCCCGACATTTATCGCCTAGCTGCAAAGTCTAAGGTACTCTTGGCAGATTATGTCTTACATTTCAGACAGTGTAGGATCTATAAGCTTATCTCTCGTGATTAAGTTAACTTCATCATAAATATATCATGCTACTTTATTCAAGAGCATTAGATGTACTGTTGCCTTAAGTTTCTGGAGCTGTTCACCATGAAATCAAGGCATCCAACACTTGACCTGTCAGGTTTTTTCATTCACAAAGAAACATTTCATCACCAAATATTTTCAACTGCTGCATATTATGATGTTATCATATGTTTGCTTTAACGGTCTGACACTACTCATAACTCTTCTCTCTAGTATATTTATTATTGTGCATGGATTCTTTGCAGGGTGTATTCATCAATCCAGCTTTCATTGAACCATTTGGACTTACTCTAATTGAGGTATTATTTTCTCTTATTGTCAAATATGTGGGTTTCATGCCTCATTCTTGTCATCTTAGTAAAATATGTTTCTTTTTTTCCCCCTCTAGGCTGCAGCTCATGGTTTGCCAATGGTTGCTACAAAAAACGGTGGTCCTGTAGATATACACCGGGTATGTTTTTTTATGATAAAACATTGAAATCCCCGAGACAGTTACATACCTTCTTGTTTTGTTCTAAAAAATATTATCTTTTAGGTCCTGGACAATGGTCTTCTTGTGGATCCTCATGATCAGCAATCCATATCTGAAGCTCTTCTTAAGCTTGTTGCTGATAAACACCTATGGGCAAAGTGTCGGCAAAACGGGTTGAAGAACATTCACCAATTCTCTTGGCCAGAGCATTGCAAGACTTATCTGTCTCGAATAACCAGCTTCAAGCCAAGACATCCACAATGGCAAAGTGATGATGGCGGTGATAATTCAGAACCTGAGTCACCCAATGATTCTTTGAGAGATATACAGGACATATCACTGAATTTAAGGTTTTCATTTGACGGAAGTGGGAACGACAATTCCATGAATCAAGAAGGGAGCTCTATGGACAGGAAGAGCAAAATCGAAGCTGCCGTCCTGAATTGGTCTAAAGGCAAAGACAGCCGCAAAATGGGGTCACTGGAGAGGTCAGAGGTTAACTCTGGAAAATTCCCGGCGGTGCGGAGAAGAAAGTTTATCGTTGTTGTTGCTCTTGATTTCGACGGGGAAAAAGACACACTAGAGGCTACAAGAAGGATTATAGAGGCGGTTGAAAAGGAAAGAGCCGAAGGATCTGTTGGTTTCATATTGTCGACGTCTTTAACAATCTCTGAGATACAATCTTTCCTGGTGTCAGGGAACTTAAACCCTAATGATTTCGACGCCTTTATATGCAACAGCGGAAGCGATCTCTACTACACATCTCTCAACTCCGAAGATGATCCTTTTGTTGTTGACTTTTACTACCACTCCCACGTAGAGTATCGCTGGGGTGGTGAAGGGCTGAGGAAGACTTTGATCCGTTGGGCATCTTCCGTTAACGATAAAAGATCTGAAAATGACGAGCAGATAGTCAGTCTTGCTGAACATCTTTCTACCGACTACTGCTACACCTTTACAGTCAAAAAGCCAGCAGCGGTAAAATATAATCACGGAACGTCTTCTCGAATCTTGTTAGCTTTCCGCTAAAACTCATTTGTTTTTGGTTTGTTTTCACAGGTACCTCCAGTAAGAGAGCTCCGGAAACTTCTGAGAATCCAGGCTTTGCGTTGTCATGTCGTTTATAGTCAGAGTGGCACCCGGATAAACGTAATTCCAGTGCTGGCTTCTCGTATACAAGCCCTAAGGTAACTCTAATTTAAGTACAAAACCTTGTGATACAAGCAAGTAATTATGGTTTTCCTTTCCATATCAAAGCATTGCCCTTACGACGGTTATGGTGAAATAGGTATCTGTTCGTCCGGTGGGGCATTGACTTGGCGAAAATGGCGGTCTTTGTGGGGGAATCAGGGGACACTGATTACGAAGGATTGCTCGGAGGGCTTCACAAGAGCGTTGTGCTAAAAGGAGTGTCTTGCAGCGCAAACAACGCCTTGCACGCTAACCGGAGCTATCCTCTGACCGACGTGATCTCCTTAGAGAGCAACAACGTGGTTCACGCACCGCTAGATTCGGATCTTCGTGATGCCCTGAAAAAACTTGAGCTTCTCAAGGACTGAGACCCTGAAAAACAAGACACAACACATTACACATCAGTGGTTGATGCAAACTATCGTTTTAAAAGACCACGTGGTTTGGTGGTTTGTTTATTAATACTTGGTCGTACATAAAGCTGCCGGAAATACCGAACTCTTCGTATGGTTGTCTGTTTGACATCCACCGGATTTTACTCAAATTTATGCAAGTTCTGAATTGTAATAATAATAAAAGGAAAAGGGAGATTCCGGTATTTACATAATTAACAGAACCAAAATATATAACCAAATCCTTCGATTCTGATTATATAATTAGGCAAACATATGGCAGTTGTCCTAAATTGAAGCTTACTAAAGATGTTGAGCTAGTAGACAAATTTTTCTCAACCATATTTAACAAATACAAAGACATGAATTTCAAATTAATATTTTATGATGTCTGTTTTTTCAAGAAATATATACACGTAGAGATTGCGTACCTTAACTGATTGGGTTTTCTTTCGGGAGTGACCTCTTCGTGGGAAACTGGGACGGCCGATTAGCTGTTCTTTGTTAATATTTTTCCCAAAATGGCTTAGCAAACACAAATCTTACAAGACTATCCATAAGCTACAATTATTGCCATTATCCATCCACTTCAATTTTTGATTATAAAACCACGTTTACCTAATGCCTGAAAACTCCAGTGTTTGTGTCGAAGGTCCGAGACGTAAAATTATGTGTAAATCCTATTCATAACAAAAAAAATTAAATATGTTTATTTTTTATCAAATTTGCGTTTGCAACAACAAAATTTAATAATAATAAAGATGTATGGCACACCGCATTATGGCAATGGACCGAGATGTTAAAAGCTTCATATAAATTAGCATGTCTAGCACGAAATATAAATATATCACATGCTACCAAAATTTATAATTCACTGCGAAGATATTTTTCATCTATCTTTATATTTCATTATAATTGCTTAGCCAAACAACTCTGAAATTTAGGCATCTAACTAATTACTAAACCATATATAGCTCATTATTTTCGAGCCATTTAAAACGTTAAGTCGTTTACTAGTGGCAACTAATTGAAAATGACGCAAATACCTCGATTTTTTTTTAGCAACAATTTTCATTAGAAAATTTAGAACCGTTTCATGATTTTGGCTATTGTGGCGTTCCAACTACTCTTTTTTAACATTAAAACTTGTACTTATCTATCAACAAAGCATGTTTCTCTAGTCATTAATATTTTTGTCAATTACTTGGTTGAAAGAGTTTTCACACTTTTTAAGTACATTTAATTATGATGCCATCCGATTATCTTTTGTTTTAAATTTTGGGTTTAAAAATATAAATTTTCAAAAGTTACTTAATATATATTTCTGATGTTATTTCAAAAGATTTTTTCCTTAAAGTTACTAATGTTCTAAAATACTCGTATATTTAAAGTCAAGTAAACCTTTCATCAATCTTAATTCACAGATAATTTATTGTTGAATAAAGCCAAGTTAAAGAGTTACTATTCGAAATGATTAATCATTTTTCTTTCTTTCAAAAACTGAAACGATCCGGTAGGTACAAGACATTATTCATGTATATGAATAAGAGTCACAAGCCGGTAGTAAAATCTGAGTCGGTCGGTCTTGAAATCGCCTAAAATTTACTCCATCCGTATACAAAAGATTACGCGTATCGCGTAAAGTAGTGTAAAACAAAAATCACTTTTCTTGTGAAAACTAATATAAAATGCGAAAAAGAGAAATGCAAAACAATCAAAAGAAAGAAGAATTTATTGATAACCTAACTAACAACTAAAAGATGAAAACACGACACCAACTTCTACCTGCATACTAAAGTTTCTTCTTTAAATGTTGCAGCTGTCTCCTTGCATTTCCCATCTTCCTTATTTCTCTCCCTCTCTCTTTCTCTCACCCCTAAAATTTATTTCACATTTTAATATATCATTCAATAATAAGCTTTTTCATTATATATTTTCTTCTCTTCTCAGATCTTCTCTCACCCTCTTCTTTCTTTTTTTTTTTTTTTCCCTCTGACCACTCTTCTCTTGTCTTTCCATTCTTTCCATGAATCTTTAGATCAAAATCAAGAATTCTTGTTTCAAATAGTTGATAATTATAGCTCATATGGACCAAGATGATCAGAAGAACGAAACAGAAACGGTTTCTTGCGGCAACAGCAAGTGCACGAGCAAGATTGTTCCCGGAGATGATCATAATGGAAATGAGAGCAGCGGTGCAAAGAAAAGGAAGAAGAGAAAATCGCAGAAGACAAAGAAACGGCGAGAATTAGTGTCGTTTGGTGACCTCCCAGATTACATGAAGGACAACGAATTTATATTGAATTATTACAGAGCTGATTGGTCCATTAGAGATGCTTTCTTTAGCGTTTTCAGTTTCCACAATGAGTCCCTCAACGTTTGGACGTACGTATTTCATCAACAAAATTCTAATTTCAGTTTCATTATATTTTTGGGTCTTTTTTATTTCTGATGGAAAAGTAAATTTTTTTTTTTTGGACAGGCATTTACTTGGTTTCATCTTATTTGTGGGACTAACCGTCGCCAACATTACACATCACGATAAATTCTTCCCCGTGGTACGTGTCCTTTAATTAATTACATGCAACCACTTTATTAACTTCAAATTAGTCAAGTTGATCGATGTATCAAGTAGAAATAAATACCTAACTGGTTTTGGTTTACAGTTAACAAATCTTTAGTTCAAATGAATTTTTTTCACTGCTATTTTCTGGGTTTTGTTATGATGATTTATGAAATAAAAATTTGGTTGTGATATCTCGAGATATCAAATATCGACGTGAATCGAAAAGATGATCATATAACGTATATTTGAAAATATCACATACACAAATTGTTATTCTATATATATCTAGTTTTTTCTTCTCAATATTAATTTTAAGCAAGTCAACAAAATGTACAAGATATATCAACTCAATATTAATTTTAAGCAAGTCAACAAAATGTACAAGATATATAATCAACTCAATATTTAACTCTGTCGTGGATAATAGAAATCAGCCGAGATACTAGAGACCGACGTGAATCGAACGTGACTTATACTATAACATATGTTTGATTCTTTGATAATATGAAATTAAAAAATTAGGATTCCTATGTGTGTATAAATATACAGTTTTTATTCTATTTTTCAAACAAAAAAACTAAGATAAAAAAAATATAATTCCTTAAACTTATGATGGTATCAATGTTGATGAATGATGGATGATTGTATTGTACTACAGGATGCAAAGAGTCCAGGGAATGTAACAAGATGGCCGTTTTTCGTCTTCTTAGGAGGCTCAATGTTTTGCCTACTCGCGAGCAGCATCTGCCACCTCTTTTGCTGCCACTCCAAAGAACTTAACGTCTTCCTCCTCCGCATAGACTATGCCGGTATCACCGCCATGATCATCACTTCCTTCTTCCCACCAATCTACTACATCTTCCAATGCACTCCTCGTTGGTACTTCATCTACCTCGCAGGCATCACCTCTA
Organism: Noccaea bulbosa; assembly: GCA_900406535.1. NCBI lineage: Eukaryota > Viridiplantae > Streptophyta > Magnoliopsida > Brassicales > Brassicaceae > Noccaea > Noccaea bulbosa. The sequence goes on along the minus strand of OVBJ01000172.1, from coordinate 24,448 downwards.
TGGGAATCTTCACGATCATCACACTCTTCACTCCATCGCTTTCCTCTCCCAAGTACCGAGCTTTTCGCGCTCTCCTCTTCGCCTCCATGGGGCTCTTCGGGATTGTGCCAGCTGTCCACGCACTAGTAGTCAACTGGGGAAACCCGCAAAGGAACGTGACGCTCATGTACGAGCTGGCTATGGCAGTGTTCTATCTTGTTGGGACAGGTTTCTACGTAGGGAGAGTGCCTGAGAGGCTTAAACCGGGATGGTTTGATCTTGTGGGACACAGTCATCAGATCTTCCATGTGTTCGTTATGTTGGGTGCTTTGTCTCACTATGCAGCTGCTCTCTTGTTCTTGGATTGGCGTGACCATGTTGGTTGTTAAACCATGTTTGTAATTCTTTTGAATATTTTTTTTTTTAAACTATTAGTTTGTTTGTATCACGTGGAAAAAACTGTAATAACGCATTTGTATTTAATTTGAATTGTAATTCGGCTTGTGAATTTTTTATTGAATATGATTTTCACAAGCATGTTTCTCTATCAGCATGTTAATGGTAAATCAAATTGTTGCCACCAAAAATATATAGCTTGTATTTTTTTTGGTTTGCTTTTATGTTGTGTGTGTCTTTTTCCAAATGAACTCAGCATCTTATTGAAGGAGATTGAAGCATTTGTGAGAAAATTTTCTAATTGGGTTTTAGGGCGTTAACTGATGGCGGACTCAATTATATTCAGGGTCTTGGATAAAAAAATGCCCATTTTTATCAACCACATTAATTATTTTTTTGGGCTCTAGCAAATAAAGTATTTAAAAACAAACTCAGTGGTAGTTATGGACCACATAGTAAACATATAATTACATGAAAGCAGAACTTTTGACTCAATAACTACCATTGAGTTTGTTTCTAAATATGTTTATACTATGTGGTTGATAAAAATGGGCAGGATATACTATGAAGAAAACAAAAGACCAAGCGTGGACCACTGAAACCCAACCCTTCACGAAATTCGGAAGCCAAATGTTTTCGTCTTGCCGTGATACTTGGTGCCTATCAAACACTCATATCCCACGTTTTTTTTTTCCTTTCGATGTATGAAACTTAGTGCGAAACAACTTTGTTAACCCAATATGGTGATGTTATTGTTGAATTACTTCAACATTGACAGATTGACTAATCATGTCAACGTTTAGCGTACATTTTATGTCGGTTTAATATCGATCTTAACCAATTAAATTTGAAACACCTGCCTCAAACCGGGTTATAGTAATAAATTTAACGTTTTCTTCTCCCAAATTAAGTGCAAAATTGACCCTTAAATTAAGTACACTGGCCACTGCAATCACATTAAAGATTAATGATAGCTGTTTAACCGATATATAATACCAAGCGCGGAATGATTTTAAAAATTAATTCAAATTCGGTAAGCATTTTCCGAAGCAAAAAAAATACAAAATTAGTTTTTATTAGTCTTCAGTTTCCTTCCCTAGTATGATTTTTTTCCCCATTTACTGCTTAGTTTTATCCTTTAAATAGTTTTATTTGGTAGTCCTTAATTACTTCAACATTGACAGATTAACTTCAACGTTTAGCATATAATTAATTATGTCGGTTTAATACCGAACTTAACCAATAAAATTTGAAACACCTGCCGCAAACTGGGTTATAGTAGATGTAGTATGGTTACGAACACAATAAGTTTAACATTTTCTTCTCCTAAATTAGGTGCAAAACTGACCCTTAAAAGATGTCAAAAAAAAAAAAAAAAACTGACCCTTATATTAAGCACATTGTAATTACATTAAAGATTAATAATAGCTGTTTAACCGTAGATAATGCCAAACGCGCGCGCAACGATTTGAAAAATTAATTCAATTTCGGTAAGCATTTTCCGAAGCAATAAATACAAAATGAATAAATACAAAATTATTTTTTATTAGTCTTCAGTTTCCTTCCCTAGTATGATTTTTTTCCCATTTACTGCTTTAGTTTTATCCTTTAAATGGTTTTATTTGGTAGTCCTTTAATTCACTTGGATTCTCTAACATAATAATTTATAAAGAATGATTTTAAAATTAATATTTTATAAATGAGAACAAAAAAACAAATTATTCTTGTCCTCTTAAACATAAATACAAGTGCCCAGAATGTTTTATTGCCAATCCTCTTACTCTAAGAAACTAGAAAGAAAGAAAAAATGAAACAATCAAATTTTGTTTCTATGAAATCCTCTCCAGCTCTTCTTGTTCTTGTTCTTCTCCTCTTTTATCAAGATCACTCTTCTCCAAACCTAAACTCGAATGGGCTCTCGTACTTTGTCGTCGCTACGCCCCTCGGCTCCTCTCCTTCACCGTCCCTGTCCATGGAATTTAGCATCCCTTCATCAAACTTCACATTAGTTTCGAGTTCTCAAAAGGTATGTATGTTGTGCCGATGATGTCATTTTGTCTTCGTTAGAATTGAAAGTGATTTTTATTCATATGAGGCTGTGGTCCTGTGAATTATTTGTTTTGAAATATATAATTTGTTGTGATAAGAAAGAAAAGAAGAGGAGTAGAATAGCCGAAGATTTAGCGAAATCAAGAGCGGTCATACGTGAAGCCGTGAGGTCGAAGAAGTATGTATCGGAGAATGAAGAAACTTTTGTTCCTCGTGGAGCCGTTTACAGAAACGTTTATGCATTTCATCAGTAAGTTTCTCGTCTTTTTTCTTTAATTTCTCCGTTTCTCTTTCTTTTTCTTTCTCTCCGTTTTCACCTTTTAGATTTAATGTTACACCATAATCCTAGCTAGAAAACTAATTAACAAGATCTGACCAATAGTATCTCTAAAAACTAAATAATATGATAATTAAGTATATATCTATATCAACTATTGACAGAAGAAAAATAAAAAAGGACTCCATGTGGAGTTTTGGACGAAAAGAACGAATGGATCTAACTTTGTGCCAAAATTATGATATTTTGTTACTTTATCAGTTTCGGTTTTAGATAATTGTCGTTTTATTCTTTTCGCATAAAATTGTCTGTCACATTTCATACTAATACAATATTTTTTGAAAAACAATTTCTTAATAGTTGATAACCAAAATAATAATTACAAAATTTTTTAAAAAAAATTCTATAGAAATCCGGTACAAAATCGATTTTCTTGGTTTGTTTTATCGTTTGCTTTGGGAAACGAAACGATTATTGGGTGTAACTCGTTAAACTCGTTAGATCTCTACATCTCGTTAAACTCGAGATTGATCTATTTAAGTATTCACATTTATTTTTCCTTGGCAAATAGTACATTTATTATCTTGTATACACACAGAAACAGAGGTATACAATAAAAATCATAAACGAAAGCAAAGTTTCTCCAAATCTTGATCCAAATTGTGTAACTCAGCAGATAATTACGTAAAGTTCATTACATTTATTAAAACATGTAAATTTACAGGCTAAGTTTAATATAGTCAACGTATCTATGAAATAGTACTATTCAAAATAGACTGCGGTTAAAGAAACGTAGTGCACACTTAAAGCCTGCCTTGGTGATTGAAATCCCATGATCCGATGTCTCTGTTATCTTCAAATTACACAATCCAGTTTATACCCTTTTTTATTGACTTGTAAAAATAAACTTGCTGACTTATTTTGTTTTATCGAAAAAGGAATTTAGATTACTCTAGATGTACATAAGAATTATTTTAAACATTTTTTATTTTTATTTCTTGAAATTGAGCAGAAGCCAAATAGAGATGGAGAAGAAATTCAAAGTGTGGGTGTACAGAGAAGGAGAGACACCGTTAGTACACACTGGACCAGTGAACAACATATACGGCATTGAAGGGCAATTCATGGACGAGATCGAGAGAGGCATGAGCCCATTCGCTGCTAGCCACCCCGATGAGGCTCATGCCTTCCTCCTCCCAGTCAGCATCGCCAACGTCGTTCATTACCTTTACCAGCCGCTTGTGACCTACTCGAGAGATCAACTTCACAATGTTTTTCTTGACTATGTCAATGTCGTGGCTCACAAGTATCCTTATTGGAATACAAGTCTCGGAGCTGACCATTTCTTCGTTTCTTGCCATGATTGGGTTTCTTTTCTTTCATTCTTTCCGTTAAAACGTACGTACTACCTCCAACTACCAAATTATAACATTGTTAAGACGTTTTACAGGCACCAGACGTCTCGGGAGCGAACCCTAAGCTGCTGAAAAACATGATAAGAGCTCTATGCAACGCCAACACATCAGAAGGTTTCTTGCCCCAACGAGACGTCCCAATCCCTGAGATCAACATCCCTCCAGGCCACTTAGGCCCGCCTCGCTTATCTCGCGCGCCAGGCCACGACCGAACCATCCTTGCATACTTCGCAGGCGGCTCACACGGTCATATCCGCAAGATTCTACTGCAGCATTGGAAAGACAAAGACGATGAGGTCCAAGTCCACGAGTACTTGTCACACAAGAAAGACTACTTCAAGCTCATGGCAAAGGCAAGGTTCTGTCTCTGCCCTAGTGGCTACGAAGTCGCTAGCCCTCGAGTCGTTGCTTCCATTAACTTAGGTTGCGTCCCTGTCATCATCTCTGATCACTTCGCCTTACCCTTCTCGGACGTTCTTGATTGGAGTAAGTTCACTATCCATATTCCGCCTGAAAAGATCCCGGAGATCAAAACGATTCTAAAGAGCGTGTCCTGGAGGCGCTACATGGTCTTGCAGCGAAGGGTTTTGCAGGTCCAAAGACATTTCGTGCTCAACAGACCCTCGCAACCTTTTGATATGCTTCGAATGATTCTTCACTCCGTTTGGTTGAGAAGGCTTAACCTGAGATTGCCTTCGTGATTCTACATGTACTCTGTTTTTTTTTTTTTTTTTAAATTTAATTATTGGTGTACAACAAAAACGTGAACAGTACAACATAACATCAACATTAATCAAATGTTTGAATCACTCCTAAAAAGCTAATAAGATTTATAACTCAACCTCGACCAGATGTAATCGTTTGATCTCTGAAGGCATTTTGTCCAACACAAAAGTGACCAAACCAGAAGAAGAATCATACTCGAACGCAATATCCTTGGACTCAACAACGCATCTCTTAGGCTTCACCGATGAGTAAGCTCCGAATTTACCACATCCTTTAACTTCCATCACCACTTTCATCTTCTCGGCTTCATATCTAAGCCCTTCGATGGCTCCTCCTGAATTGTACATGTTCACAAGACCGAACGGAGCAAACGAGACACCACCATCAGTAGCAGCCAGATGACTAATGGGGCTCACAGTGAAGATCTCATGCTCGCGGACTTTCAACGAGATTGGTAGAGAGACATTGTATGGCACAACGCTGACTTCTCCTCTGCTCTGAGAGTAAACAGCACAGTCTCCATTCCACGTTGTTGGATCAGTAGAGGCCTCGGATATCAAATGCACGTCACGACCACGAAAGGAGCCAGTGATGGAATCAGTTTTCGTCGAGTGGAAGATGTTTTTCCTTTCTGTGCTGCTCCATGCTGCTCCTTGGCAGTTGTACACACCAAGAACTCCAGTGTACTTGTTCATGTTCCATATCTTTAGCAAGCTGAAACACAATCAAGAAAAATGAGCAAACCAAACAAGGTTTTAGACTTAATCTTTATGAACAAACTTATAGCTTACCTGACACCATCGCGAGCAGGATCTGCGAACAAACAATCACGGGTTGGTCTACCAGGCAAACGAGCACGAAGGATCGATCCATCAGGCAATACAAGCTTCCTCAGAAGCTCAAAGTTGTGCTTTCCAGGAGCATCACTACTCTCGGCAAGAACAAATAATGTAAGTTGCAACCAATAGTGTCCTAAGTTGGAACAGATTTTGAGAGATATATGTATATTACCTGACATAGATGGGTCCACCACTGATGGCCCTAGCAGAGGCATGGTACTCTGCGGCAGGGTGCACAGAATGGAACATGTCCCAGTCAGGCTGCATAAACTCTCCCAAGAACACACTGTTGTACGCAACCGAGGCTATGTGTATGGTGTGAGACACGGGATCACGCGGGTAGAAATCATCTGATGCTCTAATCACAGCTGTTTGCTTCGAGCTGCACAACAACAAAAATAGTTTCAATTTTTCCATCTCTTCCTAGCACACAAAGAAAAGACAAAAGTAAAGACTACTTACCAGTAGAGAGCATCAGTATTATGGCTCATACAAGCAATGCAGCCATTGTCAGGGAAGCTCTTGGAAACAGAGGAGTCAAGCGCTTGATGATACTGACGTGTTAACTCGACCCGACCGCCTAATCCACCACCCAAAGTCTCCAATATACACTGCACATCCACTTTCACGCCGTCCACACCGGCATCTGCCAAGTAACTGTGAAGCTCGTTGTAGAATTTATACACATTCTTTGGGTTTACCAAACCCAATCCTTGAACCGCCATAACATCCTTTTTCCACGTCGGATCGTTCTCCACCACCCCCTTTCCCACCATCGGATACTTCATCGAAGACCCGTACTCTCCTCCGGGTCGGACCCCGCCCCAGTAACCCGTGATCGCGTGCCACACGTAAACGTATTTCAGACCGTGTTTCTCCTTTGCGATATCGACGATGTTCTTGATCCCCTGCTTTGGATCTTCCTTCTTCTGGAACTTTGCGTTTTCCTTGATCCCGGTTAATCGGAAAACCGCCGTCTCATCTTCCTTCCTAATCGCGTCGACGTCAGTCTCGACGGATTGCCAACCGTCGTCGATGATGACGAATTTCGGCGGAGTTTCGCCGGCGGTGAGAGATTGAAGCCCAGCTTCGACGCCTTCTTGAGTAACCTCCTGGTAAAACGCGTCCCAAGTGCACCACCCGAAGTAGTCAACGAACCCCGGAAGCTTCTTCTCGTGGCGTTGACGGAAACTCTTCAGATGCATCTTAACGGTGTGAATAGCTTCCGTTATCGTCTGAAACGGATCTGTGCCGGCGTGAATGTACAGTGAGTGAGTAAACGACGACCGTTTAGTGCCGGCGTCTCCGCTCTCCAAACAGAGCTCCACGTCATCGTTAACGTTTCCTTGGAGACACGAGCGGAACGATCCCTCGATTAACGGCAAGAAAACGGTGTAGAGTTTTCGGTTGCTCTCGACGCCGTCTGCGCCGTCAGGTTCTAGGTGGGATCCGGCGTTGGATTCGACCAATAGGAATTGCGTCTCCAAGGGAATATCCCGGCCGCTTTCCCCCATTCGCTGGGCCATCCACCAGAGCTTAAACCGGAAACAAGCCATGAACCGGGAATCGTGAAGCGTACCGATCGGTGCGATGTGGTTACTGTCTTCTTTGTCGAATACCGCTCCGACGAAGACTCCGTCGACCGGTCCGGCTTCCGATGCTGATGTCGTGATGACATTATCTGGCAAACCGGTTAGTATCGTACGGTTCTTGATGATTAGATTGCCGTCGGAGATTCGAACCGCCGGTTTGATCGTCATATGTTCTTCTTCTTCGTCCTTTTCTCTGTACCTCCTCTTCACCGGCGATGCTGTCTGTGTCATATCAGAAATTTGTTTTTTTTTTTTTTTAATTTATCAATCTGTTGTGCATAGAGATATGGAACAGATCCAAAGAAACAGTACCTTATATGAATAGAATTGAAATGGTCGAGTAGATGAACAATGCCTGTGATATCCAAGACCCGGAGAAGAAAGAAGAGAGGAAAAATGAAAACAAGGTTGTTAGCCGCAAAATATGGGAATATCAAAGAATGATTCGTTTTCTCAGGGGAGAGATGATGCAATACCAGAAGACACGGATGCGCGAATACGAAGGTCTGATGAGAGAATGCGAGCTTGAGGTTTCGATTTCAACGAGAGAGACGATGAGGAGAATCGAAATGTGAGAGACTGAAACAGAGGGTGTGCCCTTTTTATACCGTGAATCCCATTGTAACAACTCTGGGACGCCATTTTCTCTCTCTGTTTTTTGCTTCTTCGTTTGTGAGCTTTTTTTACCCGTTTCAAACATTTAAATAAACATTTCCTTTTTTGAATATTTTTTTTCTAAAAGGAGACATTAGTTTTGGACCACTTTTTTGTTTATTGAATTCTCTCTATCAACTCTTGTAGACACGTCTTCCGTTTCTTGTGATTCTTTCTTTCGTATTGTGCAAGACTGCACGAAATCTTAGACTTCTTTTTTTTTTTTGGTTATGAAAATCTTAGACTTCTTTATTCGTTTTTCATATAAATTTGTTTTCTTCGTTTATGTATTTACATATTTTTCAAAATATTGGTTGTAGATGATTTCAATCAATAAATGACATTGGAAAATCGATATTCGATAGCATCAAAGAAAATTAAACATCCTAAAAATGACCTTCAAAGTCCAAACCAAAACCTTTTGTACAATTCTCTCTATAGGAAAAAATGATAGAGTAGATTTGACCGTTGACAAGTTAAAAGGAAGGATGAGATTGCCACGTGGGATTATGCTGTAACTCGTTGGGTTAGAAGAAGTTCCAATTGGTCCGCGTGTTGACAAAACTCGTGAGATTCAAAGATTTTTATAAGGGTTCAAATATTATTTTACACGACCGTATTACGTGTCATCGTGTCAGCGGATTATCCATATTATTATCCCGAGACGAATTAATATTTCTCCAACCAAAATTCTAAAAATAGAAACTTGTAAACAAATTGGGTATTTTAATGGAATATTCATCATTTGCAAAAAAATGAGATTGATATCTATAAATCATTATTTCTCATATGGTTACAACTTTCACTAAATATATTTTTCTCTATCCTGTTACTTATTTAGTGGTTCAAAATTCAAAAAGAAAAAGAATAATTGATCTGTTACCAAAAGAATTGACAACACATTTATCCAATCAAGTAAGAAATATACTACGGAATAAAGTAATGTATCAAAATTTTAAGAAAATATAATTTGAAGACGAAATTTAAAAATTAGTTTATCAATTAATTTAACAGAATGAAAAAGAAAAAATATAGTTGTGATGTGCACATAAATTAAAAAAAAAAAAAAAAAAAAGAGATTGACATTAACTTGTAGACCAGTATATTAAAATTGTATCTAATGGATAGGCCTAGAATTTACTCTAAGTTAAAAAAAAAAAAAAAAAAAAAAAAAAAAAAAAAAAAAAAAAAAAAAAAATTGTATCGAATGGATGCAATCTACAGAAACTTGATACAAGTGGCTAAATTAGCTACGCAGTTCATCTTGCTTCAACACATATCTATGAATCTATGATTGTGCGGCTACATGGGCCCGCCACAAACTTCCATGATATTGTTAAAAAGGAGTGCATTTTGTTTTTTTTTAAAAAATATTCCTCTGCATTTAGTTAAATTAAAAGAGAGAAAGTACTACACGAAAATAAATACTTTGATGATTCTAATCGCTTGCAACAAAATGCTTTGTTCAGAAAGTGATTGGGATAGCAAATACAACTTGTATTTTTCTTATATGAGAAAAAAAGTTAGAAAATTCTCCAATTGGACCAATTGGAGAAACCTCATACATGAGTTGGCGGATAAGGGATCGTTAGAAATTATTTTAATGTATAGTTTATTTGCGGAAAACTGCACATTTATAGTATAAAAAAACTGGGTACGCAATTCCACACGGATTTAATATCGATGAAAATCAGTGTACATGTGCGGTTTTACGTAAAAGGACAAAGTGTCTATTCTTCAAAAATTGATCTCTCTCAAGGTGAGGTGGATGAAGAGATTTGCTAGAGATTATCTCTCCCAGACCATGTACCAGGTCACGAGTCTCTTGCGGTAACCCGATTATTAGTGACCTGGCTTGATATATCTCGTTTACGCAAATTGTCCAAATTGTGAATCTCAAGACACGCAGGTTTGCAAATTAATGGAGTTTGTTTTAATTGTTTTTTCGGAATTTGTCGCCAAAGATATGAAAAATGTTATCACTAATAGAAAACAAACATGTGTGTTAGGACATAAGTGTATTTGGCGTAGACCTTGATTTAGTGGACATATCGGACTGCATCGCAAATGATCAGCTGATAGTAGACATTAACTAGAAATGCCAAATATACTACTATATATAGAGTTTTTTTTTTTAAACACTGTACTATAGAGTTCTTTAGATTTTGTAGTCATTTCCAAATACCACTATAGTAACTAGAAATGCCAAATATACTACTATATATAGCTTTTTTTTTTTTTTTAAACACTACCACTATAGAGTCCTTTAGATTTTGTAGAGTTATTTCCAAATACGTACCACTATAGTTGGTGAATCATAAATAAATAAGTTGTATATATGTTGTCTTTGACTTGATAACGATATCCAATCTTTTTTTGCCTTATCATAAAGAAATGCGCATCATAGCATGCATGCATCCTAATCGCTTCCAACTTAATTATTAGTAATATTTTATACCCCCACCTTAATACAGTTAGCTTTCTATTTTACTCAAAAGTAACTACTTAAATTATACTTAATATTTTTCAAACAAATGCAAATATTTTAAAACGTTTAAGCACACAACACGTACAACCAATACATAGAGTTCATAAGCAAACAACAGAAATATAAGCTTAAGTAAAAGTCCGATAGAGAGCATATGTATCTGGCTGGATATTAGAAGGACACATGGATTGATAAAGACAAACCAAACGACCACGAAATAGATAGTAGATTGGTGATGAGATGGCAAATCTCGCTGATCAATCGATGACCAAAGACATAATCTTTTCCTGAAGATTTGGCTGAATCGGCTGCACTCTATATCCAAATTGCGCATCATGATCTCTCATCATCATTCCTCTCGCGTTGCTAGCTATAGCCATCTCCTGTTGTTGCTGCAAATTTCCAAACCAAATCCAAATATCTCAGACACACAAACATACGAATATATATATCATGATTTACATACATGACAATTATTTATAATACCAGCTGGAAACTGAGTTGCCGATTCTCCTCCAAGATCATTTTCTCCTGCCACATAAATGTTTGACGCATGTAAGCTTACACATTTGAATTCGAAAGCTAAATAGTATAGTCGAAAATTGGTTAAATATATGCTCACATTTCTCCTCTTTGTATGGAGGAACTCACTCTGTGCCAAGCAGACCAACTAAGAGTTAATTATGTGAATGTATTGATATAGATACATGTAACATGTGTATGAATGTATTTAGAGATGTATTCATGCCTGATGGTCTCGGACTTTGTCGAGGCCGTGTTCAATGGCATGCTCTACGGCCATCAGGTTTTTTAAGTTGAGAGACTGTATATCTTCCCCCTTCAAATGCCTGTATTCACGATTTCTTTTAATTTCTCATTTTTGTTCAACATTACTAATGTTTTATATACTTGTATAATTAAGACATAGGACTCAAGGCTGAAAATTGACCTGAGCTCCAGTTGTAAGCTATCATTCTCTTTTTTGATCCTATCAATCTCATTGCTGAGGTTCTGGAGACAAAAGTTATTCAGCATATGTATTAGATGAACTAATTGTCTTTGAGAGGTTGGATCAAACAAAAAAATCACTTCTCTATACTCTAAACATAAATATATGTCTGAAAGGTTTTTTGGAAGAAACAAATCTCGTGTTTCTATGTTTATGTTTCGTGCAGAACATAGATATAACATACATATTATCCATATCCATATACTGCATGACATCCATATATGTAGATATATATATATATATATATATACATAAACATTATAAATACTAGAAGGCAGTGACTTAAATGGTATACAACCCTCTGTATGCGTAATACTCTATAGAGATATATCTCATTTGTAAACTAAACCTATGATTGTCATAGCTAATTAACAATATATATATGAATAAAATATAATTTAATCAAAAGGTGTACATTTCACAATGTTTTCCCAGAATTTAATTAGTTTTGAAAAAGCCACAAATGTAAAATCAGTAAACAGTTCAGACATTCTCATTGATGTACATCACATCCCAGATTCTCTCTCCATAACCTAAATAACATGGAATTTGGATCTAACTCGCTTAAGATTATGTTTGTCTCGGTGGTTTCAAAGAACAGTTGGTGTGTTTAGATATTCTCTAGAATATATTCAAGATCTTGAACATTAAGCACAAATAAAAGAAAGGCAACGGAAAGAAAAGAATAACTCCCATGTTTTGTGGCTCCATGTCTTGATGAGTACAAGAGAATCAATAAAGAGGCTTGGAAGGCTACACACACAAAGAGACATTTGTAGATCTGCATCTAGGGTTCGAGGTTTTTCTCTTTGACATATTTTAGGAAAAAATAAATAAATAGCCCATTTCATGATATTTAGCACAGAATATTTGTTTCTGATACAAAACACTATAATAGATCTGCATCTAGGGTTGAAGATTCAAGGGTCTTTTGACATGTTTTCGGCAAAGAAATTGAAAACCGATTTCATGATTTTGTCTACAGAATATTTTTAAGACAACAAAAAATACTTTAGATTATACAAGATTTTAAGTGAGAGAGTACCTCATGCTTAGCATCCCATAGTTTCTTGCCGGATAACTTTTGGTATTGGTCCAACATAGCGCCAAGATCCATGGAAGGACAACAATAATCTATCATCTTACCATTACTTCCAAAGATTATGAGAGCAACTTTTGCATCGCAAAGAACTGTAATCTCTTTCGCCTTCTTCACCAATCCATTCCTCCTCTTTGAGAACGTCACCACTCTGTTGTTTGCGTTCTCTATCCTCTTTATCTCTATCTTCCCTCTACCCATCTTTCTCTTTCTATATCTTTTCTCAGTTTTAATTAGGGTTTGCTATGAAATTGTTAAGATGTGGAGGAGAGGATATGTGGTTTATATGAAGAAGAAAAGAAGAAGAGGAGCTTAATTTGGTCCCAAAGGAACATTGATGAGAGAGAGAGAGAGACTGTTTAATTAAGCAATAGGTGAAGAGAGACTTTTGACAGTTTGGGATGGAAAACAAAGCTACTTTCTTGATGGCACAGTCATGGAAGGCTCGCTTTTGTGGTTCTCTATTACACATAGTAATAGCCAACTCTATTCTATCTCCTTTATTACACTACCAAGAAAAATATTTGGAATAACGTAATAAAAATAAAGATAAAAAAATTAGTTGATTTGCTTAATTAACACTCTTTGCATGTGATTGATGTCTATTGTTTTCATTTGATTTGATGATTTGATGATTTGATTAACTCTGTCTCTTTCCATTGATAGGTTAAAGAGTCGTTTTTTAACCTCTGGTCTCTTCGACTCTTCCGTAGTATGTTTTCTTCGATGAACTTGTACATTAAAATTCATTTGCAATTACAAAAACTAGATTACCAGAAATATTTGCCCAAAAAAAAAAATTTACCAGAAAGATAAATTTTCATATCTATAAGAATCATTTTGCATATTAATCTCCATATTTTGTATATCTAACAAATATAACCCTAAAATTAATTATAAATAGAAGCAAGATAATTTTGGCAACTTTGTAGATTTCAAACCAAAAGATCTCTAGAATTTAGAACCAGCTTTTTTCCTTACAGGTTCTTACTTTGGTAAAGCCAAGACTTGCTATTTGAAGAACTCTATGTCATATATAGGTCTTATCGAATATCGTAGCTACACTAAATAAATCAAACATATTAAATTATTGAAATATCAAGATATGATGACAAAAGATGTTGGTCTAAGTCATATATCAACTCCGCTAAATTATTAAATCATTCCACTTATCCACATGGTTATACACTTTTGCTTACCCATTTAAATATCCGAAGAGAAAATCTATCTGTGGGCAGCATATCCCCCAGAGATTAATCTGTGGACTAACCATTTTTTAGGTTAGGGATTTACCCTGAATTTTTTTAAAAAAAAATCAAAATAAACGATGACAAAATAAGTAAATGAAAGAAATTTATTTAAAGAAAAATCCAGATTGATAAGAAATCGCCCCAAATAAAGGAGAAAAAGGAAAGAAGCAGTGCAATTACCAAAGACTTTGGTATGACCGTTGGAAGTTATCATGCCTAAGTTATTATGGGGAAACTGTCATTGGTTTGTTGAAACAAAGAAGCTTATGGTTTTCTGATTCACGTCAATCGAACACGTGTCAAATTCTTGTGGAAGTTTTGTGGTTAAACTACTGTGTGTGCTAACTAGAGAGTAGAGACCATATATGTGATACTAGCGCTAACCAAAGCCATTTATGTGATATAGGCGCTAAGCCGTTAGCCAAAGAACAATCATAAAACGTTTAATCGAAGAAATCCATATTGCTGGAATTTTACTGGAAATTCCAATAAGAAATCCATATTTACTGGAAATTCCAGTAAGTCGTAATTTTTCGAGGAAATTCAGATAAAAAGTTTTCTGGAAGAAATACATATTACTCTTTCAAACAAACAATAGTACTGTGAGATACATCTCCACTGAAACAAAAATACCATAATATTGGTATTGAATTCGTAGATCGCCTATATATATAGGTTCAATAAAAAAATATAAACTTCGATTCACAGTCGGTTCATGTTTAGCATTCGTGAGTGATTGAGATATGTAGAAGGCAAATCTTGTTTGATCAATACACGAATCAAGAAAAATAAAATATTCCATGAAAATATGTTGATAATGTATATAGTAACTTTTAAACATATATAATCTCAATGATGTGGAAAACCAACTGCTTATATTTCATAACCGAGTAATCATATATCTAAACTCACACTAATCATTAACACTTGTCAAAAGCCACAGTTTTTCGCCGCTTATAGCGTCTTCAGTGACTCCAAGACAAGTCTTTATTCTCATAAAGAATAGAATTACGTGCGCATAACAAGCTGAAACAAACGCATATTGATGAACTCAATATATCGAGTCTAACTAACTCAAAAGAGAGCAACAACAACAGAAACGAAGGAGACCAAAAACGTAGCACCACCTAATGAAGAAGCGGCACTTCCAGCCGGGGGTGTGGTAGTTGTAGTGGTCCCGCTAGAGCCGGGAGGTGTAGTGGTCCCGGCTCCTGGGGTGGTGGGAGCGGTTCCTCCAGCACCTGGGGTTGTTCCCGGTGTTGTTGGAGTGGTAGCACCACCAGTAGCAGCGACAACGTCAATGGCAAGTTTTTGACCAAAGCGGCAATGATCGCCAACTGTACAAATGAAGTATCTTGGTCCAGTGGTGTTCAGCATAATTTTGACTGGAGACATTGTCATGTGGCTGATTGGTTTCTCCTTGTCGCAGTTTTCATATGCATCTTTTGTTACAACTGCCACATCATGTCTTCCGGCAGGGAATTCAAATTCTGTAACAATAATAATACATTAAAATTGTTATTTAAAATTAAAGTGAAAAATTATGATGGATACTGTCAAGAGTGATGTCCTAGTATTTCTGATTCAAATACGATTTTCTGAAGAATGTCGTGTACAAGACAAGGATCACTCGATGAAATAGTTTGGTGGATAACTGGATATGAAAAATTCGAGGTCTAATTGTTTTTTTTTTTTCTTAGAATTAAATCCACGCATTTTAAGTTTTTAACAAAATCTTTTTTTTTTCCTTTTGAAGTTTTAAAGATGGCAGATTTCAATATTCACTGTTTTCTAAAGGATTACTTGTTTAAAGATAAAAAGATAGAAAAAACATGTATGACATAATTTCACTGGATAAATATCACAAAATTTATCTCTCATGACCTATGCTTTAATATATGTAGAAAATGAACTATCAACATCAGTCGGTGGTGGAAACTCTCTCTATTCATCAGCAAAAGAGCAACAAATACGTATCATAATTCATAACCAACATCAACCCATGTACGTATACGATCCAAAACCATTAATATCGACTGAAATGTAAACGAAGACATAGCAAACTCACCGAGCTCGTCGCCTACACGGAAAGTTTTACTGGAAGCCCAAGTATTATAGAACTCAAGATCGGCAGGTCTGGTCCATTCGGTATCACCACCAACATCGTAGTCCTCCGCGAAAACAACCGCAGCGAAAAGCAGTACCATAAACGTCACCGTTTTAAAAACTCCAGTCATTTTTGTTTGTGTTGAAGTACCTCAGGTCACCCCCCTTCTTTCTCTTTTATTGGTCGATAACTTGATATGCTTGTCTTAAAAGTTTATTAATGATCCCTTTTGATTTTTGTGTGTTGTGGCTCAAAAGTCGTAAAAGAGAGACTTATATTTATAGGGGGACACAAGTGAGGTTCTCTAGGGGTCAGTAACGCAAGATACGCGAAGACGCGTATACGTGGTGTGTGTGGTATTTGTTGAATAATATCAATGTTGGATATTATCACCACCTTTTTGGTCAATTTTGGCTTGCTTACATTTTCCCCGATAACCTGGTTGTTATTTTTAGCACGTAAAGTATTGTCCGTTCCTAAATCTTGATCAAGTAAGAAAACGTGTTTGGATTTACTTTTTGGCTTTGATTACAATTTTAGCTTGTTCACACTAAATATAACTTCCTAATAATAGCGATGGTAAAAATAAACAACCGACACAGAGCCATAGAGGCATCATAAAAAAACTGATGTTAGGAAAAAAGAAAGAAAATAGTCAAAATGTCAATGGATGCTCATCTAATATCAGGTGTTGTTTATGTTGACATTAATCGATAAAAGTTAGAAAATTAAATTATTAATAATGAGAGGAAAACTTCTGATTCAACTTAAAAACTTGCAAAATAATGGTATTATGTCATTAAACTTGTGGAGTCGTAGAATAGTTGAAGGAGATTCTAAACTGTGTGATTGATAGTTACGTGGGACATTCAGCATAGATCAATCAAAATTATTGAACAATTTGACAAATTTGATTCTAAACCAAAATAACCAATCCCAAAAGAAGGGCTCGTAAGTGATTTGGCTATTTCTGATTCAAGAGCAAAACCAAGGCTAACCTAAGAAACATGATCAAGAACCTTCTTGATTTAAACAAGAATCACTTTATGAAACTCGTTTTACTTGGACAGGTTCTTACATTATGTCCCTTTTTCTTGCAGAACCCACAAGCATACGCCCTATCACCAACACCATCTTCCCCGGAATCGCCACCACAGTCGCTGGATGGTTTCACTCTGGCCAGCTTCCGGCATGTTCTACTGTTGTGACCGCTCTCACCGCATATTCCACATCGATGATACCTTGTGGAAATCCCTTTAGTGACCGTTGATTTCGACTTAGGACAGGTTCTTCGGTTATGGCCTTTCCCGCCGCAAACCCGACATGTAAATCTCCTGTCCGCATCAGCGTCCAGTTCTGGACAGTAGTGGCGTCTATGGCCTTCCTGTCCGCAGTTCTTGCAGTAAAACTTTATTCCTGAAAACCAATGAGAGCAGAAAATGAACTCTTTACCATTTCATGGCTTGAACAAGAAACTGTCACCAGATAACTAAAATCAAAACCTGCACTTCTATTCGCTGAAACAACATGATATACTCTTGCTACTAAAGTGACAAGCCTCAACCAAATTCAACTCAAATTACAGAGAAATGTAAACAGAGAGAGTTTCAGGAAAAAGAAGAGTGATAAATTGACCTAATTTCTACCAAGGAACTGAGATGTATTTACCTTTCATGGATAAGCTCCTCTGTTCACGGTTCTCAGGTTTACTGAAGAAAGTTTTCATAAATTCGGATGCATGCTTTCTAGCAGCTGGTGTTCCTTTAGCTTTCTAGAGCACAATAACATTAAGCAGATTCAAAGAAGAAAGAAAACCAAAAGTTAACAAAATGGAGGTGATTACGGACCTTAATTGCAGCCACCCTTTGAGCATGAAGCACAGGATCACGATGTATAATCTTCATTCGCTTGCTAAGAAATCCGGTCTTGGCATTGAGACTCTATATAATGATAATCATATTTTAGACTGACACTATAACAATCCCCCGTGGAGAGAGTATAATACATGAATGAAGGATGTATATGAAACTAACTTTTAGAGATCGGCTGATCTTTTGTCCAACTTCAGGAGGTGGTGACTGGTAAATCCGCTTTGATTTTTCCCTTCTAACGAACTTTATCTCTAAGTTATCAACCTCATCGTCCTCCTTTACTCTAAATGGAGAACTGCAACACACACACAAAAATGAGACTTTTCTCAGACCAGCAAACTAAATAAACAGAATTGAGATGTTAATCCTTGAATTACGCTGCTACCTGGATCTAGCTTTCTCCCAAGGTCGTTCATCGATTGATTCTTCCCATATGACACAGTCTCCCAAACATCTAAGACAAGTCATTATGCCCTGCAGAAATTTAAACAAAGCTCTTATAACAAGGAAAGAGTTTTGTTGTTTCTCAAAACTCAAAAGATTAAAGTGATATAATTAAATCTTTAGGTACCTTTCCTTTACATTGAGGACAGTCCGATCTGGACCCCTCGATTCCGCAATCTGAGCATGAAGTATAACCTCTTCCTCTACAAGTGGGACACGGAAGCTCTCGAATGTACTGACCGTTAGGACCGAACCATGACCTTGGTTCACGGGAATCACCGGATACATTCCTGAAGAAACCATCACCAAAAAGCACATTTTGAAGCTTAACCAAATTGTGTATTACATTACATATGTATCAATCAACATGAATAATTAACTAACACGCTCAAGTATTTTCTTTTTATCGTTTTAGTATGAATAAGGACAAGGATGAGCTCTAATTTGAGAGACACATCCAGGCTAGAGAGAGAGCTTTGGAGGGTTTATTGGTTTTCAACTAAAGGGAAAAGCTTAGAGCCTTTGATTTCCGCTCTGCCAAAGGAAACATTTTGGGTTTTGAATGATTCTTGCAGTAAGATATGTGAATTATATAACCATAGCCATAGTGATCAAGAAGCCTCTCATAGTTCTTTTGAGTTTTGAGTTTAGCTTCTTTTTTTCATACGAGATTGATAGTATTAACAGGCCTGTAAGTGAAAGTGAATTCGGATTCCAGGTGCTAAAGATTTTTCAAATGAAGAACAAAAGGAGACGTAGGAAAGAGTTTTGGGATCTCTCTTACCTGGGCTTGAAATCAACACCAAACAGTTCCTCTGAAGGATCATAACCCATCTGTCGCTATTCAAAGCAGGGCAAAAGGTAGAAGAATTCTCCATCAATGTGATTACAACGGAAAAGAGAAGAAGAGTGGAAATTGTAAATCAAATACGTTGTTTTGTCTGGAGGATGAAAGTGAACCGTCGTTGTCCGAAGAAGAAATCGCGCGAGGGAAGAAGACGAATTTTGTGTTGGGATTGAGAAGAAATAAGAATCGGGTGTTCTTGCTTCTCCATGGTGGCTGAAAAACCTGAAATCTAGCATGAATCGAGCACATGAGGAGAGTGCAAACCCAAGCAAAATAAAAAAACAAAACTACCAAGGATGATCAAGAACGCCCACCACACGAGTGCCCGTTTGGAAAAGGACAAAAGAGAAAGCTTTACTTTGCGTCTTCGAGACTGTGGCTCATAACACTTTCAACTTTGGAGTTTCAGAATATTGTCATAAAATTAAATTAAAATGACATACATTTTCGAATGCTACAAAATAAGTCCCTGCAAGGAACAAAATCCTGATCTAAAACCGACACAAAAGAAATCAATCATAAAACCAGTAAAAGCTGGGCAGAAAGTCCTACGCCCAAAGTAAAAGCTAAACAACAACAAAAAAAAAAAGGTGAAAAACATAGACCATCGTCATCGTTTTAACAGCAAACACGATCACTACCTGTTGAGCTGAACGAAATTCTTTCCGGCTTTTCAGACCCAAATGTGAACTTGACACCTAACCTCGCATCATCCTCACTGATCACCTCTTCGCTCACAGAGGGAAAAGCAAAGACCAGAGGAGACTTATCTCCTCTTTTACAGTCAAAACTAAACTGAGGAATCTCATCATCTTTTGCTGCTTCATGTTGACTTGTAATGGCAACACCACCAGAAGGTGCTGGTGGTGGGCTTGTTGTGAACGGCATGACAGATGGAGTTGTGGGCTCTGATGATGTTGCTCCATCAGACGAAGAAACCGGAAATGTGAAGCTAGCGTTTGAACCCGAAGGGGCTGCCCATCTTTGGTAGGGCTTGGCTACTGAGATCGATGGGAGTACCGGTTTATTATTTCCCAGTGAATGAGATGGTGGTTTGGGCAGATTCGCTGGCTCGCCTCTAAAAGAAAAGGGAACTGCTTTTGCAGCGTCCTGGGAAGACGTGACCAACTGCAAATTCAGATTTCCACAATATCAAAATTCAAGCTGCCAACAAAGATATATCTCCAGACAAAGAGGTATATCAAGTTTTTGGAGGGATCTAGATTGAGAAAAGAAGCAAAAGTGCTCCAAATACCTCTTTATCTGTGTTTCTGGAAAGAGAACCCTTAGGTTTCCCTAAATCATATTGGCCTGCGGTACCACTACTACTTGCTTCATGTGTTCCACGGAATATTCCATTTGATGCTGAAGCGGTCTTGGTCATTGCGCTTTGAGTGTCACTGGTGGTAACTGCAGAAGGTTTAGACACAGAGGATGGCCGACTGAGAGAGAAAATTTTCTGGATATCTTCATTCAGCTTAGCTGAGCCACCGTTTTTCACATTGTTGCCGTTCGCGCTGCTTTGTTCAACATTTTTCGAGGACTGTGGATATCTCCAAGAAGTGGCAAGCTTTAACTCAGCAGACTTGTTATTCGGGGTGGGTTGGGTCCGTTCAAGGTGGTCCAGTATCGTCCTCGCAATCTGACTAGAATGTGGAGGCACAGTTGGGGTACCAACTTCTGACCCTTTATGCTTACCATAAGTTGTTGTCTGGGACCTAGACAGGTTACTTGATTCCCCTGCTCCAGAGCTCTTCAAGATAGAAGAATTTTCATTACGAGACATACCCCTCAAAGGCCGTGAGTAAGGAGACATCATGGAAGATGTGGCGCTCTGACGAGATCTTCTATTGGGTCCAAAAAATCCATCCTCCCTTCCCTTGCTAGATGTGAGCTGTGCACATTAGAAAGTGATTTATTATGTTTAAACAGAGGAATTAGGATTCAGCATGTAAAAGGCAGCATAACAACGACTCCAATCAGAATTATGTAGCTTTATTGAGTGTTTACCTGGCCATATCTTGTCTGCACACTTTGGGAGGGAGACTGGAGAGTGTTTAGGCGCTTGCTACTATTGTCCTGCAATTGCATCAACTGGAGAAAAAAAACAAGGAACAATTCAAATATACCAAAAATGTTTTGAGCAAAAAGGTATTTAAGAAAAGCTCCACATACCTTTGACTTCGAATTTGAGAGGATGGATCGAGAATATGGTGTCCTTGGAAAATTCTGAAGTCCATAGCTTCCTCGTTGGTTTTGAGGAGTCTCAAAACCACTTTGCTCACTTAACTTGATACCCGGCCAACATGCGGAAGGCTTGGTAGATGGAGATGCAACAAATGATTTTGCTCCAAATAAACCCCCGTCAAAAGAATCCTTCTCATTTCTTGCTGCAAAAACTTTGGAACTACTTGATGGTGTCTGGCCTCCCATGTATGCCTTGGCAAGTTCTGCCGGTGAGAGACCAGTTTCATCTCCTATCTGTGTGTCTCCCTCCAAAACCTGTGGAAAAAGTAAATGAGAAAAAGGGAATTTAAAATAAAGAAAAGATACATGGCTTTTCCTGTTTACCCATTTCTTCATATGTTTTCACGAACAGTCCAACCTCACACAGACCTCAGACACCAGTTTCCTCAAATACGTAACTTTACCTTTTACACCGAAATTATTCCTAAAGACTCCCAAACTTAACATTTAAAAATTTCCAGCAACTCATGTAGATTGCTAGCTTCATCAGAACCTCGAAACCAAAAAAAAAGGCTGGATAGCAAGCAACTCACCATTGACTTGGCAAGTGGGGTTGGTGTAGCCCACAGTTCACTACTAGCATCCTTGCCACCAGTGACCTCTTTTCTCTCATCAAAGAAACTCACATTTTTCTTGGCTCCCTCTCTCAAAGGCATCTCCAAATTTCTCTCGTCTCTCTTGAGATCAGGTAGATCAATAGCCCTTGAAGTTATTATCTCTATGAGACGATCAGTTTCAGCCCTGGATGGAGATTAAAATATGTCAAGTGTAATAGTCGTCTACCTAAAAATAATATTAACAGAAACTGTAAGGAAAAGATAACAAAAAGGCCAGGAAAGATAAGCAGCCAGTCAGAAAGAAGGTAATAACCGAGACATGACTATAAGCATTAACAAAATACCAAACAAAAGGAAGCAAGTTTCCATCAAACATCATTCGAACTGCAATTAATGTGGAAACACAATAATAAAGAACGTACTGTGAAAACGTTTTTCCTTCCATTAGCCTTTCAAGCTCCGAGATCGCAAAGACATCAGTTAAAGCTGTTTTGCCTCTTGTCTGTGCACTGATATTGAAATTGCCTTCATTCACGTTTGATGTACCACTAGGACCTCCCTCTTCAATTGATGCTGACACCGGTTTCTGCAAAGTTTCACAAACCACTTAAAAGGTTGACAAAGATGTATGCCATCTATTGCAAATCACAAAGTAAGCAATAAATAAAGAGAGAGCAGAAAGCAGGAGGTAACAAATTGTGTTATTCATATGGAATCAAGAAAAAAAATCCAACTACAGAGCACGGAACAGTAAGATAACATCTTTCTTGGGTTACACAGAGATCTGTTTTATAATTTTATATTACAACAATCTCACAGAGGAACTTAGCATGTCTACTTTCTTTGGTAGCACATTCTCTAATCTATTTAATCAGCTGCGATATTAAACAGGCTGGTAAGAAAGAAAGAAAGAAAAACAGTTTCTTAATAACACCTTGCTAAGAGTTTAAGATATCCCAAACTAACTTCAGCTAAATTCTAACAGATGCCCAATCGCAAAGAGTCAAAGAAACCAAAAACTCATAAAACTTCAGCATGGCTAAGAGTCCTTATTTGCACAAAGGGTTGATAAAAAAACACATGACGAAGACCCAAAAATATACTTTAGCAACGAAAAAAGACATCAGCTTAGCTAAAGCAGTAACTTCTCAATCGAGATTAAGAAAAGACAGAGAAGGTGAAAGACGCTTACACTTAAACTTTGGGTTATACTGGGATCAATCTCCTGTTGATCATCCTGCAACGTATCTAGTAGAAAAGAGGCCAAATGTTAAACAAGACATCTTAAACGAAATCTATAAGGACTATATTAGACAGCAAGAAGCAGAGATAACCCCATCTCCCTGGATTAAAGAGTATATACATCCCCAAAAGATGAGACAACTATTGTTGAAAACCACTTTTCAAGCAAACAAGTAATACATTCATCAGTCACTCGACGCTAAGGGCTATTTAGTAACACTAAAGTAAAGCCAACATATAGTCAATATCAAAGTAGTCTCAGTAGCAAAAAGCCTGCACTTCAGTATGAAATTTCACTACGTGAATCAAAACCAAAAGAGCCCTTAATCTATCCTGGCAATTGTCGCTACTAACTTACAGCATGGAAACAATTTCAACAAAACCCTAGGTACTCGTAAACCAATGAGAACCAAAAAAAAAAAAAAACAGATATGCAATATAATCAAACCCCAAAACTGCATAAATTTTCCAGGAAGAGAAGCTTATATTATACGAGGATAGAAAGAGAGGGAATAGACCAAAAACCTTGATGTTGATATTGATCTTGATTGTCTGGAGCTGTAAGAGCTGGAGCGGAGGCGACTTTCGAGAAGAAGTAGGGAAGTAGTCTCGTGGCGCCGCCGGAAATAATCCGATAAGCAGGATCGACGATTCTCGAGATCCACGGCCTCCGTTGTACCTCGTTCTGTGGTGGTCGAGAGTAGGGCGTCGACGGATGCCTCCTCGCGGATTGCCGCTTCAATTTGCCACCTACACCCCTCGATGCCTCGCTCGGCGCCGGCGTTGCGGCCGCGGAGAAGGTCGCTTTTCCTTCACTGGCCATGTCTCTGCTTTGCTTCAGTGTTCCTTTTTCTCAAAAAAATTCCACTCAATTAAAGAATCTTTTCAGGTTTTATGTTCTTATTATCTCGGAAAAACTATTCTAATTTCTAAGTCAAAGGGTTGTTGTGTTCATGCTTTTGACATTTTTCTAACTATTGTATCTTTTACTCCTTTTAATGACGTTTTCCAAATAATCCAGAAAATCTAGAAAATAGTTAAAAGGAGGAGAACATTTGGGAAAAAAATAACCATGGAATAAATTGGGATAAATGTAAATTCTTTCGAAAGATATCTCATATATAAAAATAAAAATAAAAAGTCTAATTTTGTTTTTCGTTTTCAAAGTTCTGGAATATGGTAGTTTTGGGTGTTCCATAGACCATCTCCAATGTATTTCTCTATTTCTAACTCAATTATAGAGGATCTCAAAAATAGAGTACTGTTTTCCTCCAATGTATTCCTCTATTTTTTACTCTAAAAAATATTATATCTATTTAATATAAAATACATTTTCTTTATAAGTTTTACAAATTGACCC